>BHFT01006970.1:11888-93488 GCA_004320025.1 Laticauda laticaudata | reverse complement strand
ATCTAGTGTTCTTGGCAGCCTTGCACAACCTTGGCAAGGCTCGTTCTTATCAGAAACAATTAGTTGGAAACAGCTTTTTAACCGGGAAGGAACGGAATTCGTAAAGAATCATTAAAAGGTTTTGCTGTTACCTCTGTTTCTTGTTTGTTTCCTTGGAACAAGGTTTGGGTCAGAACAATAGGTTACATTTTGCCAGAAAACTGATGAATGGGGTATCATACTATAATAATCAAGGGCATTACTCAGCTAAGATCCAGGTTCCATTTTGGTGGAAAGCATATGCTGTCAAAGCCAACTTTGCCTCTCTCCTCAACAGACAATTCCATGGGCTGGAGATGAGATCCAGGGCATCAGATGGTTGAGGAAGTCCAAGGGAAGGTCCATAGACACTTTCTGGTGCTTCACCTTCTGTTTTGCATCTCTATAATTAATGCTGATGATACTCTCCTTTCCTTTCCTTCCCTCCCCCCCCCTCTCCCCATGTTTTCCACCACTCTCTTACCTTCTATTTTTGTCTCTAACTTTTAAGCAGCTGGCCACATCATTTACATAAAGGGCGTCTATAGCAGGAGGAAAAAAGAGCTATGCTCAAATATATTCTTAAAAGAAGCTATGTTTGGGCCTTTGGGGCATTCTAAACGCTTGCCCAGTGGGCCAAAGATAGCAGCATCACGGCAACCAATAAGCTAAAAATATTATATTCTTACTTTTGTTCCAATCATAGTCTCTGGACCTAGTCTCCTTTATGGATTATTGTAAGATTAGCATTGGGTGGGAGAATGGAGGTGACAAGTTATTTCGAGTTCCCTGGAAGAAGAATTGGATAAACATGTAAAGAAAAATACACAGGGAACCAAGGCAGAAATTATAGACTGTCAAAGACAGCAAAGCAGCTCAGATACAAAACAGTCCAGAGTCAAAAGGAATAGACCGTACAGATGATCATTGGCAAAGTACTTGCTAATTTTCAGAATGAGTGATATTGGCTGCTGCAGCAAAACCAGGCCTTTGGAAAAGCTATGCACAAACAAGCATTATCACAATGGTCTTAGAGCATAAACTGTCTGTGAAAAAACTAATGTGCATGATGAGCTTTATGGATGAGTGAGCTGGCATTCTCCAGATGTCGAGCTTGCACACAGCCACAAATTTATGGGTAGAATAGGAATCATGAGAGTTGCATCCCCAAATATCTGGTTGATGCCAGGTTGGCATTAACCAATCAAAATAGAACTGGAAGGGACCTTGGAGATCTTCTAGTCTAACCCCCTACTCAAACAGGAGACCCTATACCATCTCAGACAGATGGCTGTCTCACCTCTTCTTCAAAACTTCCAGTGATGAAACACCCACAACTTCTGAAGGCAAGTTATTGTACTGAATAATGTAAAACTGTGTAATTGTTGATTTATTTTATCAAATATTGAGACCATTCACATCCTGGTTGGCTCTGGGCTGTTTTACAAAAGAAGGCCAGATTTATAATCTCCCTGTAGGCTACCCTAACCATCACCATAACTAAAGGGAGCTCCACTTCCTCCTCCTTCTCCTGAACTGGTGATTGCCCAACTAGCAGTCCATTTAACTTCTTCAGGTCTACAAGGCCTAGAATAGTTGTGCAATATGACAAGGTGATTTAGCTTCTTTTTGGAGATCTTTCTGCCCAGATTATCTTCCTAGGTATACATTAACTTGGGAGATGTCAACAGGTAGTGTGGGAGGTAGGGTAAACTAACTCAGAGAAGCTTAGCAGTGTTACATAATGCAGACTAACAGAGTTGGAAGGGACCTTGGAGGTCTTCTAGTCCATCCCCCCACTCAATCAGGAGACCCTATACCATGTCTGAAAAATGGCTGTCCAATCTGTTTTTAAACCCAAATCTTTAAAGATTGGAGCACCCAAAATGTGTTCTGTTCCATCCTTCTTCATTTACCCAGTTTTCCCTGCTTGTTGGTGATATGCTAAAAAGAGGAGAAGGTCCATAATTGGGCCTTTAAATAACTTTTAGAAGTGATTTGGAACAGACAGAGTAGAGCAGGGGTCGCCAACCTTTTGTACCTCAGGGACCACCAAACTCATAATTTTAAATTCCACGGACCAGAGAGCCTGGGAAAATCCCAAAAAAGCCTACAGGAAAATCCCCCACCCTGTTTTCCTACCAATCAATCATTCTTGATTTAGGATTGCAGGATACCATCTCCAGCTCCATTCTCAGGGGGAGAGAGAGAGAGAGAGAAACTTTTGGCTTCATGCAAGGAAAGCAGCAGAAGTCTTTCTTTTTCTCCCCCCAAACTCCCCCAGAAATGAGTCTTTGCCGGTGCAGCCTCTTGGAGCAAGGATGCCTTGCAGGGTTCCAAAGACTCATTTCTGGCAGAGTTTGGGGAGAGAAAGAAAGACTTTGGCTGCTTTCCTTGTGTGCAGCCAAAAGCAGCAGAAGAAAGAAGCGGAAAGAAGCAGCCCAGTGCCCAGGCGAGGCATGTGGGGCAAGTTCCACCCCTCCGTCCTTTCCCCCCTCCCCTCACTATCTTGTGTTGTTTGCAATGCAAGCAACGCAAGCCTTGTGTTCCCACACAGCCTGGATTAATGCTTAGGGGGTGACATTTCTCTGTGCACCACCAAAATTTCCCCAATGGTCCCTGGCCCACTGGTTGGCGACCACTGCAGTAGAGGATGTTGGATAATAGACTTCAATAGTGCTGAAGAGGTGGCTGTTTCGTATTTATATTACAAGATATTAGCTTCCCCCCCACATTTTTTGGTGGCTTAGCAAAAGTCACAAGGCCAAGCCTTGTGAATTTTAGCGTACTGTCTGAACTCAGAAAATGGGTTAACTCAGTCATTGTGTTAGTGTATAATGAGAATGCAACTTAAGACTTCAAGGCACACAGGATTACATGATAAAAGATTAAGTCTATCGTGCGTTCCAATATCTCGAGTGTTTCATTCTATTTCCATATGTAATAAGCAGTTTAAAACTGAAAAACAACAACACTGAAGTACAAATCTGCACAAGGAAATATTAATACAGTACATTTTATTATTAAAGATGATAATAGTAATAAAATTTGAAAAGAAATTAAAACAAGTTAAACATTTAAAAACTGGAAGATTAATGACAAGCAGTTGCTTTTTAAAAATCCACAATGCCATGGACAAAGATGGACCTTGAGACCTATAAGAGCTGTGATGGCGCAGAATGCAGCATTGCAAGCTAATTCTACGGACTGCTAACAGTTCGATCCTGATCGGCTCAAGGTTGACTCAGCCTTCCATCCTTCCGAGTTCGATAAAATGAGGACCCAGATTGTTGGGGGACAATAGGCTGATTCTGTAAACCACTTAGAGAGGGCTGAAAAGCACTGTGAAGCAGTATATAAATCTAAATACTGTTGCTGGCAAACTCTGCCCACTGCCAGCAGTTCTATCCTGATCATCTCAAGGTTGACTCAGCCTTCCATCCTTCCGAGGTGGGTAAAAAGATTGTTGGGGGACAATAGGCTGACATTTGTAAACCGCTTAGAGAGGGCTGTAAATCACTGTGATGTGATATATAAGCCTAAGGGCTATTGCTATCTTGGCCTTATATATCTATATCTATATCTATATCTATATCTATATCTATATCTATATCCATATCCATATATCTGTATCTATATATCTATATATCTATCTATATACATATATAAGCCAGCTGATATTCACACCTGATCCTTCAGGGAAAGAAGGGAGAAGTTCTCGTCTCCTGATTTGGTCTTTAATGGCACCACCCATCGCAAAATCTTGTGCCATGCAACAAGCTCCTAGAAATACTGCTTCTGGCTTGGGATGGAAGGAATTTGGGGTTCCTCCCAGTGATTTTGTAAGAGGCCCATTGAATCTCCACTGACAGGCACCGCTGGCATCTTCCTTGGCATCATAAGATAATAGAAGATAATTGAAGTTAATTACTAAGCTCATTGAAACCAATTTAGAAGAGCTCTGGGAAAACACTGGTGCTTTTCTTTAACAGACTGAACAGAGGCTGAACCAATCAGAAATCAGACCCTCAGCACAAAGCTTAAGGGTTATTCATACATGACTTCACCCCCACTGAAGTTGGTGGAAGGAGAGCGGACTCCACTTAACAAGGGAAATTATTTATACCAAAAAGAGAAACTCCTGGACATTTATTAACTTTTTCCCCCAATATGGAAGGTTTGTGGGCACCTATGCATTTTTTCACAGTGGCACATTATTCCAAAGCATTTTATTTTTCTCACCTTTTGCTTCGGGGGCATGAATCCTTCTTATTATTACTTTACTATAACTCCAATACAACCCTTGTTGGGGAACCCGCAGACGGAAAAATCTTTGTGTGCTAATTTCAGTCACAAGTTGAATCACATAGAGTCTAAATTTAGAAATATGGTGATGGGGAAATGAATTACAGCTGCAATATCTACTTACATGGGAGAAAGCCCCATTGGTTTTCAAAGTTAGTGCAGTGGTTAGAATGTAGGATTGCAGGCTGACTCTGCCCACTGCCAGCAGTTCGATCCTGACCTGCTGAAGGTTGACTCAGCCTGCCATCCTTCTGAGGTCAGCAAAATGAGGACCCAGATTTTTGGGGGTAACATGCTGACTCCATAAATTGTTTAAAGAATGCTGTAAAGCAGTGGTCCCCAACCTTTTTTGTAACAAGGGCCAGTTTCACGCAGAAACACTTTTTCAAGGACTGGCAAAATCAATTCTTCCCCAATAGTAAAGGGCTTCTTTACTATCGCTTCTTTACTATTTCTTTACTAAAAACATATTTTTATACATATTTTTAATCACGATGATTATTCTTCTTGCGGCCCGGTACAAAGTGATCCATGGACCGGTTCCGGTCCGGGCCCGGTGGTTGGGGCCCCTGCTGTAAAAGCACTATGAAGTGGCATATAAGAGCATATAAGTGCTGCGGGTGGCGCAGTGGCTAGAATGTAGTATCTCAGGCTAACTCACTGCTCACTCCAGGAGTTCGATTCTGACTGCTCAATCAAGGTTGACTGAGCCTCCAGTCCAAAGAGTGGAGATAATGGGTGAAAAAAAGGATAAGGAAGGACATCCCACAAGGTAATATGTTATGATGTATAAGAATAATACTGAAAATAGTATTTTGTAATGTATAGATGATTCATAAGGTGTTTGTGAAAATAGAATGCGGAATCTGAGAAAAAAGATATATATTTGTGTTATATACTAGATAGGAGATTGATATTAAGGTAGAATGAAGGTGGTTAGCTCAAATTATTAACCAGAGGGGATAATTATATTTACAGATAAGGATTGATAAAATGTCAAATGTGGCAGAAAAAAGTAATATGAGAATGACAACAGAAATGAGATGAGAATTTTAATAAAATTGTAAAATAAGAGATGAGAATGTATAACATAACATGAATTGGAATTAGATAAGATAAGCCTTAATATTTAACAATAATATGGATGATGCAATATGAAACTAAACAAATATAATGATCAGGTAACTATGGTCATGTTATATTGAGATGTGAACCCTGGAACCATACTGCTTGCCACAAGAGAATTTTTTATTTAAAAAATAAAATAAAAGCAGGAGAACATTGAATAATTGAATTACTAGGTATGTTTAATTGATATGGTGGTAGGCATTTGGAGAGAGTTTTGAAAGGTTGAAAATAAGCATTGAAGGATTATGAATTAATGTGAAATATATGCATTGAGAGATTTGATTGATATTATTAAATTTTTCCTATACTAAAATGTATGATATATTGATGCCACATTATTAATGTATTGTTGTGCATATGCAGATTGAAATATATATATTTTTTTGAAAAAAAAAAAGGTTGACTGAGCCTTCCATCCTTCCAAGGTCAGTAAAATGAGGATCCAGGTTGTTGAGGGATAATATGCTGACTCTATAAACTGCTTATAGAAGGGCTGTAAAGCACTGGGAAGCAGTATATAAGTCTAAGGGCTATTGCTATTGCTATAAATATGCCATCTTCTTTACAGACTCCTGAGAGTCCTTTAGGATTGCAAGGAGATCAAATTGGTCAATCCTAAAGAAAATCAATGCTTTCTTTTGAAAGACTGATGTTGAAGTTGAAGCTCAAATATTTTGGCCAGCTAATAAAAAAGACCCTTATGAAAGATGGAGGGTAAAAGGAGGAGATGGCAGAGAATGGTTAGATAGTCTCAGCCATGCAATGAACAGGAATTTGGGAAAACTTTGGGAGAGAGGGGAGACTGGGGTGCGATGGTCCATGGAGTCGCAAAGAAGCAGAGATAATTTAGTGATTGAACAACACAGATTTGTACTGGGTTTTTTTGGGGGGGGGATGACATCCTATGCAGCTTTTAAAATTCATTTCCCAAAGTATTTTCCATCAGAATAAAGGATCAAACAAGAGTAAAATGGGAAACCTGTATTAAAATAAAAGATAATGCTGACAAGGAAAAGCAGCAACTAATGACATAATAACTCAAAACTCTGGTGGAAGGAAGATCTTCTACCTTAGATTGAAAAGAAATCAGTTGGTGACAGGTATGGTAACAGAGGATGGATTATCTTGAGTCACCATCCTTAATCTCAACTATCCTTTATCTCAACTATCGGGAAAATCCAAAAAGTTGACTGGGCAGTTCCAAAGAAATGTTGTTCCAGAAAGCAGGATGGAAATTGCAATCCAAACCATAAGGAAAACTTATTTAAATGGAAAACTGCTATGGAGGGTAGCAGAAAATATGAGGCTTCATCGTTAAACAATCACGACAGTATAATGCAGCGGTCTCCAAACTTGGCAAGGTTAAGAGCTGTGGACTTCAAAACCACCAAAACCACTTTGCTGGCTGAGGAATTCTGGGAGTTGAAGTCCACAGCTCTTAACGTTGCCAAGGTTGGAGAGCCCTGGTATAATGTATTCTAAGGACTTGGGCTAGCAGAAGAGTAGTCGCTTCCTCCAGATATTTAGAATTATAATTCCTTTCTACTCACCATGGAGACTAAAATTAATTTGCTGAAGAAAATTAAGGTCATTCGGTTGCCAATCCCAAATTAGATCATATTCAAACTTCCTTCCAACTATGATTTTGTATTTTTAAGAGAAAAGAAAGACCCACTCCATTCACACTGATTGTAGCCTGAATCTATAACAGAGGAAGATAAGGGCTTTTTTTTTTTTTTTTTTNTTTTTTTTTTTTTTTTGCACAGAAACCTAAAATTTGCAGTCTAAAATTCCAGAACCTTCTCTGAAGCATCAGAGACCCAAACTTTTTCATATACATTCATTGGGAAGGGAAACCTTTAAAGGGAGACTCTATAAAGCTCAATTCCTGAAACAAACTTGAAAAGCCTTTTTCTCACCAAGCCTGAAGGAAATAAATTCTTGATTGACCACAGAAGGAATAAAAACTTTTCTTTGGATATATCTGAGCTGCAAGTATTTGCAGAACAGGGAATCGATAGGAAATGTGATATTTGTCAACTCATAAAATATTTATCCGGTCTTTTTAGAGTTGCCAATAGAAAGGGGTGGGAGAGCAGTGCAGCAGCTTGGAAACCAAAAGTGCATTCCACAAATGTTTTCAAAGATAGTAACTAGATGACTGAAATTTCTGTGATGCAAAATTCTAACTGGAGAGCATGACTGATGACTCTTGGCTATGGATGTGTCCCATTGGAGAATATGGATTACGATATACCCAGGGGGGTGGNGAGAGCATGACTGATGACTCTTGGCTATGGATGTGTCCCATTGGAGAATATGGATTACGATATACCCAGGGGGTGGGAGGAAGATCAGGGTCAAGGGTGACAATGAATGATGTGACTCAGAGTCGGTTATACCCAGGCAGTGCTGGACATGTTAACTCCCAATAAATCCTTTTCGAGTTTTGGAAGTTTGGCTCGAGATTCATGATTTATTTGCCTGTTTTTTGAAAGGGTCAGGAATGATCATAACCACGAGTGGGACATTTCCAAGATACTCAAGAGAGCAAGGTTCAACATCTTTCTCCTTAAATTCTGAGCTATGGATAAAGGCAACAAAATAATTACACCTTTTCCTCTGCCTTCGAGAATGTAAAAAATTGAAAACCCATTTACTCATAGATTGAGGGTAGGGAGGAAACACAGGACATAGATATTTCTCTTTACCAAATTTAAAAGAAAAAAAAAGAATTATAGATTACTTGGCTTAGGCTAGATTGAAGATACCTGCTTCTATTCTAGGTTTGACAGTGTATATATACATTTAATTATCATTAAAAAACAAAACCTACTTATTCTGATGAAATGCACAACTTGAAAAATTTCACTTGAAACATCCTTACTCTGACATCTCTCCTTATTCATTTTTTGAAAGTTTTTACCTGCTTTTCTCATGGGAATAGTCTGCTTTTCAAATCTATTGAAATTTTCTTGGCATGTCACAATTGGGCGGGGGGGGAATATTCTTGACATCTAGGAGAAGGAAACATGGCAGACATTTTGTATGGCTTCAGAGCTTGGAAAAGCCAATCCCAGCACTGAAATGTAATATCTTAGTGCATGAAAAATAATATCTCTGGACATCTGACACCCCAAACAAATTCCAAATGGGTTTAAAATGTTACTGGATCATTTAATTGCTTCTCACCCTCTTTAATAGAACCAGGGAAGAGAATTATTATTTCTTGAGTTTTCTGTACATTTTGGGGAGGAGGGGGCTGACAAATAGAAATTGGGAATTAGTATTAAAAATGAAGGTGTTTTCTTCCTGAGAATGCAATTATTACAGAATCAATTCCAATAAAATAAAATTTCTGCTACATAAGCAGCCTTTAGGATCATTCTGCACTTTGAGAGAAGCCATACCTGGGAAATTCAAAGGACAGCTGTTCCATTAATATCAATAGGAATGTCTCAAGCGTGCAACATCTGGGGCAAATATCCATGGCCTCTCTGTCCTGATGCTTTGATGACTCCTATTTATGCAGCTGTAATATTTTTCTCAATTGGTTGCCATAAGGGCCATATCAACTAAGGAAGCATCCCTCTGGGTAGCCCCCTTCTCCATTGCAACAAGCCAACAAACAAACAAGCAGTTTGTTTTACAGCACCCTAAAAATAATCCCTTGTGGTAGAGGCAGTTATGGAGGAGAATGTACTGCCTCAGAGACAGTGGAAACAAAACAACAGGATTGACTGTGGCTTTGCATTGGTTCTTTTGTCCAGAGAGGTGGTTGGGCAGCTGGCAAGCGCCTTAAAAGGCAGCCAGTGCTTTTCACAGCCATTTCCCTGGTTGGTTTTGGATCTGTTTTGGCAGCTGGAGACAAGAAGCCTCCAAAATGCTAGAATTCACTCATGGATGGGGTGGGGTGGAGAGGAGAGGGGAGGGGAGGGGAAGAGAGAGAAGAGGGGAGGAGAGGAGAGGGGAAGAGAGGAGAGAAGGAAAGAGAGGAGAAGGAAAGAGAGGAGAAGAGAGGAGAGGGGAAGGGGAGGGGATGGGAGGGGAGAAGAAAAGAGAAGAGAGGGGAAAAGAAGAGAGGAGAGGGGAGAGGAGGGAGGAGGGGAGAGGAGAGGAATAGAGAGGAGAGGGGAAGAGAGGAGAGGAGAGGAGAGGGGGAGGGGAGAGGACACTGANGAGGAATAGAGAGGAGAGGGGAAGAGAGGAGAGGAGAGGAGAGGGGGAGGGGAGAGGACACTGAGTTGTTTATATGATTTATGACTGGGAGTTCACAATCACATTCAAATAGGAAGGAAAATGGGGTGGAAAGCAAACTATACCAGACATGAATCCCCAACAAAGTTACAATTATTGGGATCCTGCACCCCAGAACTCCCCACCTGAAGGGCAGGCGAATTAAAGCCTGCTGTCCCTCATCCAGGAGCTCCTCTTTTCACTGCCCTTGTCGATGGGGGATTTAGAAGATTTGACGCCCAACCTCCAAAATTCCCAGGAATTTGGGGAGTTGGAGTCCAAAGGTTGTCAAGAAGTCATGCCAGAAGTTGCCCATCCTCACCAACCCATCCTCATGCTAGAGCACATAGGAGGTGTGCATCTAAGCGCAAAGACTCATCAGTTGCCATCAGCTTCAGCATCCAACACCAAAGTTGGCCTCCTTTGTCTCCTTCCCGACCTGTGGCTCCATCATGGGGCATCAAGAGGCCCTAATTCACTCCCTCCCTGACTCTGTTGCTACATCCTCAAACCCCCAAAACTTTAAACTTAAACTGTCTACTGTGGACCTCACTCCCTTGCCAAGAGGTCTGTGAGGGGCATGCATAAGCGCACCAATGTGCCTATGGTCCCTGTCCTAATGTCCCCTTTTATTCGTACTCATTTATTATGTATATACTTATACCAGTTTATACTAATATCTTTATATGTTATATTCATACTTATACTTGTTTTCTCATACATGCTTGACAAACTAAACTAAATAAAATGAACCTATATATATATAAGCGAAATACCCCTCACGCATCTTCACAAACTCTCCAGAACCGTAAAGCCTACAAAACTTGAAATTTGGCACCTATGTTCCTGTTGGCTTCTAGATGCTCACTAAGAAAGGATTTTTGGAAATGACCATCAGAGCATTTAGAGTATTTCCTATATTATTATTATTATTATTATTATTATGGCTTGTGGACTTCAACTCCAGAATTCTCCAGCCAGCTGGCCTTGGTCTTCGCTGATCTTCTCCTCCCCCACTGCTTATTGCCCTCCCTCCCCCAGCTGCTCAGAGCAGGAAGTGACCTGGCATTTTGCTTGCTTTTTTTGGTCTTTTTTTCAGCCTTGACCTGGCTTCTGCACTGACAGATGAAGCCAGTTGGAGAACAGACATTCAAGCAAAGCCAGGATGGTCAGTTTTTAATATGGGACACCAAGCTTGTATTATTATTATTATTATTATTATTATCTATTATTATTATTATTTATTATTATTATTATTATTATTATTATTATTATTATTAGTATTAGTATCATCATCATCATCATCATCATCATCATCACCATTATTATTATTATTATTATATTATTATTATATTTTATTATTATTAGTATTATTATATCATCATCATCATCATCATCATCATATCATCACCATTATTATTATTATTATATTATTATTATTATTATTATTATTATTATTATTATTATTATTATTATTATTATTATTATTCTGCCATCCTCCGCTCCACTTTCTACACAGGATTCAGTGCACAGGAAGAAGTCTGGAGAAACAGGAATAGAACAGAATATAGAAAAATATGCAGAATAGAATAGAATGCAGAAAATGAACAGAAAGGGAAGAGAAGAGAATAATAAATAAGGAATAGAATAGAACAGAATAGAAATATATAATAGAAATAATAGAATAGGGAAAGTACAGAATAGAATATAGAAAATATGCAGAAGAGAATAGAATGCAGAAATTGAACAGAAGAGAAGGCAAGAGAATAATATGGAAGAGAATAATAAAATTTGGAACAGAATGGAATGGAATGGAATGGAATCGAATGGAATAGCAGAGCTGGAAGGGACCTTGGAGGACTTCTAGTCCAACCCCCCCTGCTTAGATGGCCTAGGAAACGCCTACACCACTCCAGACAAATGGCGATCCAATCTCTTCCTTGAATCTCGGGTCTCTGTTGCGGAGCCCCGACTTGGGAGGGGAGTTGAGACCCCCCCCCCCGCAGCTTGGCCAGCAGCGGGAAGCCAAAGTGAATTCTCCTCGCGGCATTTTAGTCGGTTGCAGAAAGGAATCCTCGCCTCTCCAGTTCGTGTCCCGAAGGTTGAGCACGCAGAAAGGTGAGGCCAACAAAGCGGGCGGCGGGTTGGACTAGATGACCTACAAGGTCCCTTCCAACTCTTCAGCTGTCAGTCAGTCGGAGCCCCAGAAAGTGTCAAACGTGCAGGAAAGGACGGCGGGCTTCTCCCGCAAAGCCTTGGGCTGCCAGTGCGCCGGGGAAGGAGCCGCCCCGAAGCCGTCCTCGCTTTCCGCCCTCGCGGTCCCGCCCGAAAGCGCGGCAGTTTGGCTGAGCTCGGGGGCTGCCGGCCCGTCCGAGAACGAGGCGCGGCCTCCCTGGCGCTTCGGTCCCGTCCGCGAAATTCGGGGCTGGTGGTGGGGATCGAGAGTTGATCTCTTCTCTCCTCTTCTCATTTCCTCTGCTCTTTTCTTCTCTCTACCTTCTCTCTTCTCTTTTCTTCTCCTCTCTTCTCTTCTCTCTTCTCACTTTTCTTCTCCTCTCTTCTCCTCTCCACCTCTCCTCTTCTCATTTCCTCTCCTCTCTTTTCTTCTCTCTACCTTCTCTCTTCTCTTCTCTCTTCTCACTTTTCTTCTCGTCTCTTCTCCTCTCTACCTCTTCTCTTCTCCTCTTCTCATTTCATTTCCTCTCCTCTCTTCTCCTTTCTTTTCTTCTCTCTTCTTCTCTCTTCTCTCCTCCTCTCTACATTCTCTCTCCTCTCCTCTCCTCTCTCTCGATGGACACTATTCCAGGAGAGAAGCAACCCAGAACTAAGGAGAAACTTCTTCACAGTGAGGTTGCTCCATCAATTGAGGCGTTTTAAGAGGAGACTGGACAGCCACTGGTCTCGACTGGAATGGTGCGGGGTCTCCTGCTTGAGCAGGGGGTCGGACTAGAAGATCTCTAAGATCCCTCCCATCTCCTCTCCTCTCCTCTCTCTTCCCTTCCCTTCCCTTCGTTTTCCAGTAGCTGGAAATCGGCTTGATGCTCTTGGGGCCAAAGTTTTGAGCGCGCGATTTCTCCGGCCTCTGGCAAAAGCTTCGCCCGGCTCCCCTCCGGCTGAGAAGCCCGCCGGGCTGCTTCGGGAAGGAGTCCTACTTGGAGCCCGANAAAAAAAAAAAAAAAGAAGAAGTCATTGTGCGAGAAAATAGTTTCGGGGACTCTTGGCCCAAAGTGACCCCAGGGCTTGGGGAGGGAGGGAGGGCGAAGGCGCTGGCTTCGGGCTGATGCATTTCGCTGCTTTCGAAATAAACCTAATAAGTCCCGCTGAACACGAAGTCAAGCGATCTCGGAGTTACTCCGAGTTGATCTCGGAGTTTACCGGCACCGGGACAAAAGCACCAGGGAAGCCATCGGCAGACTGGAGGAGAAGAGAGGAGGAAAAGAGGGAGAGCCGCGCTGGAAATTACTTACTTACTTACTTCTTGCTTACTACTTATTTATTGCTTACTTACTTCTTATTTCTTACTTTTTCTTACTTACTCATTTATTGCTTACTTACTTTATTACTTATTTCTTACTTCTTTCTTATTTTCTTATTTATTACTTTATTACTTCTTATTTCTTACTTCTTACTTTCTTACTTCCTTTCTTCTTACTTTCTTACTTACTTATTACTTACTTATTTCTTCTTACTTTCTTACTTCTTACTTACTTTCTTACTTCTTACTTTCTTTCTTTCTTACTTCTTTCTTACTTCTTTCTTACTTCTTACTTACCAACTTACTTACTTCTTACTGACTTACTTCTTACTTACTTACTGTGTTGGTCCAGCCCAAACTATAAAGGAGGAAGGACAGGGGAGGGATCAGGTGTGTGTGTGTGTGTGTGGGTCACCTATTGCTAGACGGGAGGCATATAATTGAAAGGTTGAGGGAATTGCCAGAAAAAGTCGAAGATCCTTTCTCTGCCCCCTTTGTTCCCAGTCTCCCACCCCCCTATAAAGCAGCAAAAAGTCTATAGAGATTCTCAGATCAGGGTTGTCCCAAAGGTGCTTTTTTAATTTTTTTCAGGAGGCAACTGGACTTGTTTTTTCTTTGAAGACTTTTCGCTTCTCATCCAAGAAGCTTCTTCAGCTCTGACCGGATGGTTGGGAAGGGAAGGATTTACCTTCCTTGCAGACAGCTGGTCGCCTGCATCCTGTGTTGAAGCATTACACAGATAAAACCTCCAAGTGCTTCAGCGACCCTCTGAAAGAAAGCAAACGACCAGCTGGCTGTCTGCAAGGAATATAAATTCTTCCCTTCCCCACCATCCAGTCAGAGCTGAAGAAGCTTCTTGGATAAGAAGTAAAACGTCTTCAAAAGAAAAAAACAAGACAGTCCAAACACTTTTGGGACTCCAGCAGCAAAGTGGCAGGTAGATAGCGATGGGGTCGGGGGAGGGGGGGGGAGGAATCGGTCCTTCTTCTCCTGAAGGGATCTTTCTAAAGGTTGGAAGCCTTTGCTAAAGATTCATTTCCAGGAGGGAAAACGAAGGCGAAGGGGGAGGTGTTAAAGCAGGGGTCCCCAAACTTGGCAGCTTTCAGGCTTGTGGACTTCAACGCCCAGAATTCTCCAGCCAGCATAGTTTACTCTCTTGTCATCCCTTCCTCTGCAATCTCTCTCCACTTTAGGAGATTAAGAGAGAGAGAGAGAGAGAGAAAGCAGGCATGGCTGGCTGGAGAATTCTGGGCGTTGAAGTCCACAAGCCTTAAACTTGCCAAGTTTGGAGACCTCTGCCCTAGGATATAGAAATCAGTATGCTGACACAGAAGCAATTTTTAGAAACTTAAGGTTTTTTTGGTTTCTTGGTGTCTTCGAAGATTCCCTAACGACTGCCCCGACAAGAGTTTAGAATAGAAGAATAGAACAGAAGGGACCTTGGAGGTCTTCTAGCCCAGCCGCCTGCTCAACCAGATTTCAGATAAGTGACTGTCTAGTCCAAGGATCTTCAAACTTGGCAAATTTAAGACTCGTGGACTTCAACTCCCATAATTCCGGAGCTAACCTGACTGGAGGAAGAATTCTGGGAGTTGAAGTCCACACGTCTTAAAGCTGCCAAGTTTGGGGACCCCGGTGTTAAAAGAACCCGGAGAGGAGAAGTTAAAAGACGGGTGTGTGTTTGTGTGCCAGGTCAGGAACCTGGCCCGATAAGCCAAGCGACTCTTTTGGACCCCGACTCTGGAGAAGGAGGCATGGCGGAGCTAGAAAGGGCCCTCCTGGCGAAAAGCGACGCCGATGATAAGAGACTGGTGGGAGGAAAAAACGTGGGAGAGGATTTGGGGCGAAAGTTGCACGCCCGTGTCATGGAAAGAACGGAGCGGAGGATCCGCCACTCTCTCCCAGGTTGTGGGACGTCCTGCGAATCGTCGCAGACCGTCCTCAGGTCGGACGGAGTAGCAGAACGAACCGACCGCGGATGCATATTTTGGGCAGAGCTTTAACGGGGAGCTGAAAAGAATCCAGGCCCATCAGATCGCGTCTCCTTCTCCCCCTCCCACCCCACCTTCATCTTCCAGCCAAGTTTTCTTTTGCTTCTGGGTACAGAGAGTGGGGTAAATTCTGGCCCAAACCACTCCTTCTTCTATGCCCTGGTCGGTATTTCCTTGTCTACCCGATACCCCCCTTCATATATGATCAAGAAGCTGTAACTGTGATGGCTGGCATTGCCCAAGAAGGATGGATCCATGGTGACCATCTTGGAAGGGAAGAAGGTTTGGAGGGGGGGGACGACGACCCAATTTGAGAGCCAAAGAAGGAAAGTCTGTCTGTCTCTCTATCATCTATCTATCTAGTTATCTATCTAGTATCTGTCTGTCTGTATCTATCATCTGTCTAATCTATCTAGTTATCTATCATCTATCTAGTTATCTATCTAGTATGTCTGTCTCTCTATCATCTATCTATCTATCTATCTATCTATCTATCTATCTATCTATCTATCTAATCTGGTTATCTATCTAGTATCTGTCTGTCTGTCTGTATCTATCATCTATCTAGTTATCTATCTAGTATGTCTGTATCATCTATCAACTATTTATCTATCATCTATCTAATCTAGTTATCTATCTAGTATCTGTCTGTCTCTATCATCTATCTAATCTATCTAGTTGTCTATCTAATATTTCTCTTTCTATCATCTATTTATCATCTATTTATTTAATCTAGTTATCTTTCTAATTATCTAGTATCTGTCTGTCTGTCTCTACCATCTATCATCTGTTTACCATCTATTCTATCTATCTATCTATCTATCTATCTATCTATCTATCTATCTATCTATCTATCTATCTATCTATCTATCTAATATCTGTCTCTATCATCTATCTAATCCATCCAGTTATCTATCATCTATCTAGTCATCTATCTAGTTCTTTTTCTCTCTCTCTCTCTCTCTCTCTCTCTCTGCCTCCTCATTGTCAAATTATAGTGCCCTTCACTTTTCTTTTTTTAAAAAATGTACCAGTTCAACATCTGCTGCCTACTCTGCCAGTCTTTATCCTATGGTTCTCTCAGAGTTTCCTGCAGAGTAATGAAAGGGGGTGTGTGTCATAAAGATTTTACACATTATTGAGGTGAATCTGGGCTGTAGAAGGAGAAAAGGACTACTTTTTAATACCAGTGCAGTACAACTCAGAGTGTGGAGCTCAAGATGGCAGACAGGTGAGCAGCTCTGAGTTGATGCATTTTTCTACCTTTGATTTTAGTATTTTTTACAACGAAGAGAGTCTGGAGTAAATCTCACTCCTGCATAAGAGGTGAGAGGACTAGGGGGAAAAAAAACTGTGAGGGCATTGTGATAGTGGGGAGTCACAGCCATGATGAATGAAGAGGGCAAGAAGGGAATAAAAGTAGTTGTAGCAATAAGGTTTCAGGAGACTTCTTGCTGGAATGGTCTTAGTGCAAAATGTGAGACACTCACAGCAAAGAAAATACAATTGGGAGGCTGTGTGTCAGACAGGGGCTGCAGGGTTTAGAGCTCCAAAACAGCCTGAGTGAAACCCTACATACAATAGGAACAGGAAGGAGGCGGCCTGGATGGAGAAGAAGATGCAGTTGGGAAGGCAAAAATGAGATGCTTGTGAAAAAGCCAAATGAAGGCAGTGCTATACATGAGAGAAAACCTTTAGCTAGAAGAGTGGTTGGAGCAGTGAAGAAATCCTTTTTAACCAGAAGTTCTGGCTCAGCTTAAGTGCAAGTGTTACATAAACAGATGAGCTGAGAGTAAACACCTGAAACTGTAGATTGACACGGATAGGGAAGAGAGAAGAATAAACGGCAGGGAGGTGGGGCAGTGGAGGGTGCCAATCAGGTATGAAGTCAGGTGACAGATCGAGATTTCAATGTTGCACATCCGTGATGAAATTGGCCTGGAGGGAGAAGGCGGAGGAGCTGAAATACAACCGGTTTAAATGTGTGGATTGGCAAAGAGAAAACTGGCGATACTGACATATGATATTGAGGAAGAAGGAAAATTTTTTTAAAAAAAATGACTTGTGATCCCTCTGTCCCATCAAGAAGTCCAAGGGGGAACTTTTAAAGAAAGTTCTATTTTCTAGCGATTTTCTAGCGAACCTGAATGTAAGAAGTTCTGGTTCTGGGAAGGAAAACATAAGTCTAGCTATGCTGGGCAGATTCAGACTACATGCTTTTGAAATCAAGAATATATAGGCAGATTTAATCTCTGCAAGCAAGCTGTAGATGCCCTCATACCTTCTTCTTCTTCTTCTTTAAATAGATCTAATAAGAAAAGGAGACAATGAAAGTTGCAACTAGCCACATACAAACATGGCTTACATTTCTCCTGAAAAGTGTATGCTTCTTGATGGCATGGTAAGAGCTGATGTTGCACAATTATATGGACGATGATCTCCATCTCCAACATAATAAAAATGAAAAGAAAGCCCTTTGAAATGGATCAATAGGATCAATTTTGTTCTCAGTAGATTTCCATTTGGTATCTAAACCATTATGAAACAGAAAGCTGGTCATATTTATATCCTTGCTGTAGAAGGGAATTAGCTATGAGACTGCTCCTGAAGCTGCAACTGGGATGTTAATTTAAGCTGGCTTGGATGCAAAACATGTCAAATGAGCATGAAGATGCTGGCAGAGCAGAAAAGGAGGGCTGCTACAATGCTATTGCATGATGCCAGGGAGGTATCCTGAAGAGAACTGCTGGGATAAGGGTTAGGGCCAGGTGTATTTATTAGCAATCTGGACAAGCAGGTAAGGAGCATAATAATTACACTGTGAGACAATGCAAAGAAGGCATACTTGGAGAAGACAAAGGATTAATGCAGAAGGATCTGAAGGGTTCGAAACTAAAATCTAGCCTATTCCAACTAAACAAAGTTGAAGAATTGCATCTCTTCAATTAAGTCTATGTATAAATAGGGACGGCCCGTAAGAGATAATTTCAAAATATGACAGACTTGCAAAGCAGAAATAATAAAGGACTAAGAGGCTCTAAATATATTAAGAAGTAAGAGTGAAACAAGGTTTGTTGGAAATCTTAGCTACAAATAGTGCAGCTTCCTTCCTTGTGATTCTCTTTATTGTATCCTTTTTTTAAAGATAGTGCAGCTAATGTTGTATTCCTGGCTATTTTAATTCTTAGTCAGATGACAGCATCATTTTGACCAAAATTTATTTCCCTCTGTTATTTTCAGAGGAAAAAAGAGCTAGAGCAGAGCAGACTAAAACCAAAAATTATAAAGTAAAATGATGGGTATGGCAGGCAAAAAAAATATATACTCAACATCTGGTTCAGAACTTTTCACATTTATGTCATGTAATGCTATCGGGAACAAAAAAGCAAAAGAACTAGCCAAAGGATCAGTGGTGAATTATTCTCATTTTCCCATTATTAAAAATATAATTGTAATTACTAATTACAAAATTTCAAATATAATTAATAGCTGTGGGGACTCTAGATGCGATTAAGGAAAGGTTACAGCTGCTTTCTCAAAAGTTAAGACCAACTTAAATAGTTTCAGATAAAATATTTTGTCAAGACACTAATTTTAAGATAGTTTCTCAAGTGTTAAGGGAACTTTCTTTTTTATTTGGGACAAAACATTTATTTATTTCTGGGGTACCCACATTTTTATCTTATTGTTTTCTCTACTAGACCATAGTGGACAAGACAGGTATTCTATATTTCAGTAAGAATATATCCTGCTGAGTCAGGCATGGGGAAGAATGGCCCCCATATGACTTGTGGACTTCGACTCCCAGAATTCAGTATGGCTGGCTCAGGAATTCTGGGAGTCAAAGTCCACAGGTCATACAGGGGCCATTGTTCTCCATCACTTTACTAGGTACATAAGATGGTCCATTAAATGTCCAGCAATTTTTGTTAAGGTTTGCAAACAATCAGGGATAGTAAAATAGTTGGCAGGCCATAATAAAGGACTACTGGTTTGCTTTCTGTTTTGAGGTGATGCATGCAATTCTAGGCTGCCAATTATCTGCATGTTAACCATACCTGAGCTGACTTTAAATGGGGAAAAATGGGAGAGAATGTGATAAGGAACAAACCAGTGCCATGTGAGTTGTCTTAAGAAAGAGTGATATTGACTCTCAAAGATTGATAGGATATTTGATTCTGTTTAAAGAGAAGAGACGATTGCTTGTAAACCAAAATGCTAAATTCCCCCTCTCCTTTTCCTTCAGTAAACAATCCTTTTTTCTATAAGTTAGCCCTCTTCCCTTTCCAGAAATGTGTACTTCTCTGTATAATATAATGGAGTCTACTTAAACATTTGAAGCTACAAGCACAGATCAGTTCACATATAAGAATAAGAAGGGAAGGGGAAGGGGAAGGGGAGAGAAGGGAATATGCAAGTTTTTTTTTTAAAGAAATTTTCACTTAGGCATCTGAATGTCAGCAAAAGTACCAATATTTCTTCTAATACATTCTCATTGGCCAAAACAGAATGGATCAGAATAACTAATATTTTGTGACATACTCTGATATCTTCAGATAATGCACATTGAAGGGAATTCAAAACAATAAAATGTGTTAAATAAACCTTGTATGTCTACAGAGCCACAACCCCAAAGTGTTTGTTTTATATATAATCAACGGTGTTTAGATAACCTTCATGGTTCTTTCGAAAAAGGAGTAAGGAACAGACTATAAATTCTGGAAAAAGGTGGGCAAGAGGAGAGGGGGAATAGGAGAAAGATCTTCTAACTTTAGAATCCCATTTTCCACTGAAGAAAATGTGCATATGTAGGTTTTCTTCCCATAATAAAAGCATAGATAGATAGAAAGATAGATAGGCTGACAATTTTAAAATTTTTCTGTGTGTTCAAGCATTGACTGATTTTTCTTTTGATTCAACATGTATGGACAGATTACTGAAATTAATAATGACTTATTAAAAATTCATATAAAAGGACTCTGGGTCCTTTTTGCAGTCAGTGATGAGAAAAGGGGAAAACTCAGTAATATATATATATATATATAAAAAAAACAGTATTCCAAAAAGCCTGAAACTTCATCTCTTTAGTCAAAACTCTCCAAAACTGTCTGAGCCTCTGCAGTAGTTTTTCCCAATTTAATCTCAAGAACAATTTGGCTACACCTCCCAGAATGCCCAGCCAAAATGAACATCTGGGAATTGTTGTCCAACATTTGAAAAATAATAAAAACAGAAATACTGTTTTGGAAAACTGCCATAAGTCAAACAACTTGGATATATGCAATCCATCCTCAAAAATGTTCTATGTTCATATGGTTGAACTAGACAAGAGATTTAATTTTTCTGAAATACAAAATGGTAGAGTTTTCTCATGACCAGAGAGAAAAAAAGGGCATTGAGTCAGCAACTAAATCCTGCATTTAGAGACAGATTCCCAGCAACTTTGGCTAAGCAGTGGATCTTTTTCAGCCTCATTATCTGATACTGGGAATCAACCAGTAAAGGCCATTCCACAGAATAGCTCAAATCAGTGTTTCTCAAGCCTTTCAGGACCCCACTTTTAAAAAATCATGATAGACAACCCCCCCAAAGCTTTTGTTTGTATAGGTTATATTTATCAATATTTAACATATTAAAAATTAAAACAGATGTATTTGCCTCTGCAACTGCTTTTCTCAATGGTTTTATGGAATGTTGATTTTGTATTAGTTTTCAATGTAGACAGGCAAATAATCCTCATTTTGTAGACCAAGGGTCTTCAAACTTGGCAAGTTTAAGACTTCTGGACTTTAGCTCCCAGAATTCCCGAGCTAACATGACTGGAGGAGGAATTCTGGGAGTTGAAATCCACAAGTCTTAAGGTTGTCAAGTTTGAAGACCCCTTGAAAAGGCCCTGGGATACCTTCAGATATCCTGGAACCACACTTGAAGAAACACTGATTTAGATAATCATCAAAAGCCATTGCCATTTAAGCTGCACCCTTCAGAGAATAAGGAAATGGAAATGTTGCATGTTAGAATGAACTTCCATCAGCAAAATGTTTCCCATGGTAATTATAAAGGTGAAACAACATTTCACCAAGTAGGAAGGAAACTTTTGGCTTAATCTCTTCCAATGGGCAAAGGGCTAGGTTTCCCCCACAAATGAGTAGCATTCAGACATGCACCACAGAGATCTGATTTTGAATGGCTACCTAGCATCAAGATCACTTTATGAATAGCCTTCCAATACTGCTCCAAGTCATAACATTTCAGCTCTTGTAACCCTAGAAAACAATCTTGAGAATAAACTACTCTTAAGCTTAACATGTCAGCAGATAAGCTGCATTTATGCATTTATGCTGCATTTATAGGTCTCAGGATTTCTCCTCTATTGCTCTTACATTGGGCAATTAAGAAATGCTGCAATGAAATGTCATTACTGGCCAATCCTTATCAAGCATGAGCGAGGTTAAACCACCAAATAATATTTGACCTGCTTGGGCTCCTTCCTTCTAACTTTCTTGGAGCACATTAAAAAATATCCATGAAATGACCATGATACCACTGCCTTCTGTATGACGTGCTGGATAGTTAAGACAGCCTATTATTTTCTTACAGCTTTCCAATGTACATCCCTTTCCTCCATCCTTCCATAGCTACTGCTGCCATTTGTAAAGAAAATGCATGGATATTTTTAACCCTCCCAAGTCTGCCCATGAATAGTCATGTTCTCCTGTTTCTTCTTTTCAACCTGAAACCACAGGACTTTGAGCAAGGCAGAGTATTCATAACTAAACTTTACCAACTATTTCAGACTTGGGGTATGTAAATGTTTCTCTTTAATTAAGAACAAGACATGTGTAGTCATGAATTCTCATGTACAGTGTCCACTAAACTCTTGGACTGAAAAGGGAAAGGAGGTAGGGATAATGTAAACCTTATCTCAGAATGCTTTATGACAAGAATTTCTGTGCCTAAACAGTACAAAACTCAGGCAAGTTGAGATAGAACAAGAGGGTGTCCAGAAAACAGCCTGAGTTTCAGAAAACAGGATAGCAAGAAACTTATCAATTCACAAGGACATATTGAGGGTGGCACCAGAGCCACTAGCACCATTTTAGGACAAGGACTTACATAATTGAGATCAAGAAACTGAGTTGTAGTGAAATTGCTTAAGAAATAAGTTCCATTTCTTGCAAAGAAGCTTACATGGGATTGTAGCCCAGCTGTGGTTTTTCCTATCCTTTAGATACTTCTATTCTGAACCATAAACTGCACCTATACTCATCCTCAAACCAACAGCCCAACATAAGATACGCAGGTCTAAAGTAGTGCAAGAAGCAAGAAAAAAAATGAAAGTCTAACATCCCATTGGGAACCATGCAATTCCTTCCTTTACATAGCCAAGGTGTCAAATGCAGGGAACATGTATGTATCTATTATCTCCCAATATTTAGAAAGAAAGGGAAAAAAAACCAATAAAGATATTAACTACAAGGATTTGATTGTCAGCAAACACAATATATTTACTGCATTAGCATTTGCTCACAGTGCAAAGGGTACAACAATACATCTGTTCAATAATTCTGATTTTTTCCCCCCTTAAAAATGCTGTCTGCATTAACCATCATATTTGCATTACAATATGACAACTGAGCAAATGAAATGTGTGTGTGAAAATTATCACTTTTATCCCCACAATATCAAGCATTTTAACCTTAGTATAAGGTACTATAAATTCAAGAAATAAAAACATCCACAAAATATATTACATCTGGTTTGTCTTTTTCCCCTTAAGTACTCAACTTTATACAAAAGTCTTCCAAAAAAATAGCATTCCCTTAGATTTTTGTAGTTAAACCTGATTTTTTTTTTGTTTCTTTCAGTTTCACATAATTAGACTGCATTTTTCTCTGAGAATGTTTCTGATGTAGTTTTTCTTTTTAAAAACATGCAGACATCAAACCTGAATAAAACACAACCTTTTGGCAACAAGTTTTTTTTTAATAATTATTATCATTGTTTTGCTTAAATATCTGAGCATTTTATTAAAACAAACAAAAGGAAAAGGAAAAAAAAGGAGAGCAAGACATGCAATGACATGCACGTACTGGAAGAAGAGGGGGAAAAGACAAAACTTCTCCCCCCTTCAGTTTAAATGATCCCCAAACAGAACAAAACCCTCCCCAAAATAACATTATAAAAAGTACGCATTAAAACACTGGTTTTCTTTTCCTGCATTTTTTTTTTTGAAAACAATGGGGGTTTTTTCCCCCCCTTAAAAAATGCCACCCCAAATTCTTACAGAGTAGCCCTCTTTCTTAAAATGACATTTCCAGGGAGAGCTAGAAGGATCTGGAATAGCTAATCTATGCCCTTCACTCCATCAATTTGTAGAAGAGTGCTTTGAACACTTACATAGTTCGGCTGCATTGAATACATGCACTACACACTCAAACACACACACACACACACTCATACGCACGCAAGCACACAGTGCTTTGAAAAAGGTATTGAAGGGTAGTGGAGTGCATAAAGTGACCTTCTAAAACAAGACACCCTGCCCAATGGATCCCAATGGATCTCCCCGAAGCATCCAAATCCCAGGAGGAAAATGAAGAGAGGGAGAGGATCAAGAATACATTCAAGGGAGATGGAAGTTGAGGGAAGCCCTCCCCCTCTCAATATCATTGGGGGGGGGGCTCTCTCCAGCCACTACATTCATGGGTACCATCAGTGAGTGAATGACCTGAGGGGAGAGGCTGGGGGGGGGGGATTGGCCTGGTAATCTAAAAAAAAGCCTTTTGTCAGTTCTTGTCCCTTGGGAAGAAGGGAAATTATAGTTTGGAGTAGCTTAACTATTTCTTCCCTCCAAGGTCACACAATGCCCAGCCACAATGCCCAGATCTGACAACTTCTAACTAAAGGACCCCAATGCAAGGAGGAGGAGAAGGAAGAAGGAGAAGAAGAAGACCAAAACCAATTTCTTGTGTGTCCAATCACACTTGGCCAATAAAGAATTCTATTCCGTTCTATTCTATTCTATGGAGGAGGAAGAGGACGAGAAGGTGGAGGAGGAGAAGGAAGAAGGATGAGGGGAGAAAAAGAAGACCAAATACCAAGACGAATTCCTTGTGCGTCCAATCACACTTGGCCAATAAAGAATTGAATTCTATTCTATTCTATTCTATTCTATTCTATTCTATTCTATTCTATGGAGAACGGGGAGGGGGAGAAGAAGAAGAAGAGGAGGAGGATGGTCGGCCATTTCAGATACCCCTCCAAGTGGCCAGGGCAGTGGAGGGTCAGAAGGAAGACAGGACGGCCAGGAGAAAAGGGGCTGCTGCAGTTTGGCCCTTTGCTTTGATCTGGGTCAGGGGGCCTTACATCATGTCAAGCTGGGGTGGAGGGGAGGGGGAGAAAGGGAGAGGAGAGCAGCCCGGGACAAGCAGAAAAAAAGGGGAATCACCACCCATCTTGGAAACCAGGAAGAACTCGAGGGCCAGCCCAGCCCAGCCCCCCCTCCCCGCTCCGGGTGCATTACTTGTAAGGACCCAGAGACTTTTTTGGGGGGGGGGGCGGCGGATGCAAAAGCGACCTTGGGGTTTCTTGCTCTCCCAGTAACTCTCAGTTATGGGGGGGAGGGGAGAAGATAAGAGTGGCTGGATGGGAAAGGAAGGATTAATTCTAGGGTGCAAACAGTCCAGTTCAAGTCAAAGGGGGCTGACGCGGGCACGCGCACGCACTTCCACGCACAGACACACGCATGCAGGCAGACACGGTTTCCACGGGCAGCAGGCACTGCGCTTTGGTGCCCCCCCCCACCGAGGGAGAAGAGGGGACGCTTAGGGGGAAGGGCGCCTTCTGGAGGGAGGGGGAGAGGGAGGGAAAGGGGGGCGTCCGGTGCCTGAAAGAATCCAGGGGGACGCCCCGCATCTCTCCAGCCGCCTGCCTCACATTTACACCTGTCAAAGCCAGATCCAAGCCAGCCCAACACCACCTTCCCCCTCCCCCCCCAATAATCACCCCCTCCGGCAGTTTCTCCGAGAGAAGAGGCGCAGCCGCCGCTGCCCCCAAACTCCTTCTGAACCGCTTTTAGGATCAAGGCGATCCATCCGGGCGGAAAAGTTCAAGCCTCCCTCCTTCCCAACCAGCAACTCGCCGGTTGGCGACGGGAAGCGAGCGCGCCGAGGCACACACACACACACACACAGGCACGCACACACCTCCCCCTCGCCTTCAAACGGGGGCCCGAACAGGACTTGGCCAGCAGCCGCTCCTGCTGCGCGGCTTTTGCGCAAGGACGCAACCAAAGGCAGCCTGGCTCGGGAGGCACTGGGAGTCGTCGGGGCGTCGGGGGCGGCAGCGTCACGCACAGGTGGTCACCACGGGGGCCAACGCGGAGACGGCGGGCGAGCCGGAGGGCCCGCTGAGGCCGGGGCCCGCCGAGGAAGAGGAGGATCCTTTGTCGGCCTTCTTCTCCTTCTGCTTGAGGTGGATCTTGGCGTGCCTCTTGCGCTCATCGCTGCGCGCGAACTTGCGCCCGCAGAACTCGCAGGCGAAGGGCTTCTCGCCGGTGTGCGTGCGGATGTGGGTGGTGAGGTGGTCGCTGCGACTGAAGCTGCGCATGCAGATGCGGCACTGGAAGGGCTTGTGGCCCGTGTGGATGCGCAGGTGCCGCGTCAGCTCGTCGGAGCGCGAGAAGCGGCGGTCGCAGCCCTCGGCTGGGCAGGCGTGCGGCCGCTCGTGGAGAGGCGTCTTGCTGGGCCGGTTGGGGTATTTGCGCGGCCGGATGGGCTTCAGCGTGAGCGGCGGCGGCGGCGGCTGCAGGCTGCCGAAGCCCGGGTGGATCTGCTTGTCCTTGAAGGCCTTGATGGTCTCCAGAGGGGTGATGGGAGGCGGGTTGACCCGGATCGGGTCCAGGTTCTGGAAAGGTTTGTGATCCGGGAGGCCGCCCAGGTCGTTGGGATGCCCATGGTAGAGGTTGTAGTCCGGGATCATGGGGAAGAGGTTGCCGTCCAGGCCGCTGGCCTGCTTGGCTCCTGGGTAGTCCTGCGCGGGGTAAGCCAAGCCGGCGGCGTTGCCCTGCGGGTCGTGGAAGGACACCGGGTCGCCCGAGTAAAGGTCGCTGCAGGCGGAGTAAGGGGGCAGCGCCGGGTACATGCCGTCCACTTCGGCCTGGCTCTGCACTTGCACCCCCATGCTGCCCGGCGTCGAGGCCTGCGCGCTGGAAGAAGGCGGCGGCACTCCCAGGATGCCGCTGCTCATCAGGCTGATGATGTTGTCTTGGCACCAGTTGGAGGGCGAGTCGAAGGCGAACTTGCCCAGGTAAGTCACCGTCTTGTTGCCCCCAGGAGCGGGCTGGAAGGAGCCCGAGTAGGAGGACAAGTCCTGGCCGCCTTTGTCGTTGGCTAAACCAATATCCATAACATTATCTGCGAGGGGCGAGAGGGAGAGAAACGGGGGAGGGAAGGAGGGCGAAAGAGAGAGAGAGAAAAGGTGAGCGACCGGGGGCCAGGAGGGAAAACCTGCCGGGCGAGGGGGAGGGAAGGGGGCCCCTCGCTTGGCCAAGAAGCCTCGCACCCCGCTCCCCGACCCGACCCCCCTCGCGAAGCCAAGTGGGAAGCGCTGCGCTCAACCGCCCGGGACTTGCGCGCCAGGAGGAGGATAGGAAAGGCGCCGGCGTCAGGAGGCCGCGGAAGGCGGAGCCCTCGCGCTCGATTAGTAGGGAGGGGAAGAATTTTTGAGGCTCAACTTGCTTACGGACAGACGAAAAGACAGGCACACTGCGGGGGGAGGAGCGGGCGCTGGGGAGGAAGGCACCCCGCTTTCCCTCGCAAGGGCCAAGGATTGGGGATCGCCAAAGCAGGCTAAAGGCTAATCCAAAGCAGATTGGAGCGCCGCGCTCTCTCGCTCCTTCTCGCTGGACGTAAAGACAAGGCGCGCGCGCGCGCACACACACACGAGAGACGAGGCACAACGCCAGGAAGAAAATCCACAAGTAGCGCTCGCACAGCCCTTTCGGTACACGCGTGTCCAGAACCCAGGGAGGCGTGCGTGCCAGAGTAGCTCAGCACCTGTACCTCTCCAAAAGGACCGCCGCGTCCTCGCCTGTGCAGGCCGTTCTCTGCGGCCTTCAAAAGGGGCGCGTCTCGGGGCCAGAGCCAGGGTTGGGTCCTACTTCCCACCTCTACTTTGGGTAGGGCTACAGACGCCGGGCAAAGGAGGCTGCCCGGTGCTTCAAGTGGACGGACGAGAGGAGCCCCAAGAGTTTGCGTGTCGGAGGGCGGGGAAACAGCGCAGGTACCTGAAGTTCTCAGGCTGCCGAAAGCGACCTGGTCTGTCTGTCTGTCTTTTCTTCCCCACCCCATCGACGCGGCCGGGGACCTCCAAGAGATCTTTATCTAACTTGGCACACATTTCTGCGCCGAGGCCAGTTATGCAAACTACAAAGGGGGGAGGGGAAGCTGGTCTGTGTGTGTGTGTCTGTTTTCCACTCTCCCTGAGCGCTGGTGGCGAAAGGATTTGGGGGAGGAGGTGGGGGCTGGCTAATCAAAGGAAGAGAGGATGCGGTGGAGGGGGCGAGGCTTAAACCGAAACGAACCTGGTCCGTTCCGGCTTGGAAGAAAAAAAGGGGAGCCAATGACTCTGACCTCTGGATCACCCCACACCTCCCTTCCCTAGAGGCACCCCAAAAGGAAGCCCGTCAATTTCAGTTGCAGCCCAAGGGCTCCTGCAACAAGAAGAGGGAAACCGGGGCAGGGGGACAGAGGCAGGGACGAAGCCCCCTTCCCCGCTTTGTGCCTCCCCCTTGCCCTCTCCTCGCTGCTCTGCCCTGCCTTGCCCGCGCAGCCACCTCTCTGCCTCGAGGAATCCTTGCCAGCCCAAGGCTCCCCCCTCCCAGTTTAAGAAAACAGGAGGGTCGCCTTCGCGCACTTCTCCACCCCTCCCGATTCCGACATGATGGATGTAGCAGCGGAGAGAGAAGAAGGAGAGGGGTGGCGTGCGGATTGGGGGGCGACATGCCAGCGCAGCGATGGATGGCAGCCTGTGTGCCACCCAGAGAGAAGCCGTGGCACACGGGGAAGGACGAAACACACATGCACACACACACACACACACGTACACAAGAATAGAAGCGCGTAGAAAGAGTACGGGGGGGGGACAGAAAGGGACTCTTGTTCCCACGGACAACAGCAGCGCAGCCATCCAGGGAGCCTCGATCTGGGGGCCAGGACCGGAAAAGAACTGCTAAGCCCCCCCCCACCTTTCTGGCGCCTCCAGCAGCTTCCCATCCCTCACCTTCCAGTTTCTGGCTCTGCATTCTCTTTGCGCCGAAAGAGGCTCAGCCTCGGCCTCTCCGCCGGCGTAAAGCTCCCTCCCCTCCTCGGCTCCCCCACGGCAAGCACACGTTTCTCCCCCTCCCTCGCAGCCCCCCTTCCCCTCCCCCGTCCCCAAGCCTCGCCTCCTCCCTGCCTCGTTTACCTGTCGCCATGCTGGTTATTATAGTGAGCCACCGCCGCCTCGCCGTTGCGGAGAAAATGTTCAAGGAGTTCGGGATCTCCTCCGGGTACAGATTGTCAGGCAACTGTTTCATCAAAGCGTTCATGGTCCCCGCAGCTTCTCCACGAGTTTGCCTGTCATAGCACTGGAGGAGGAGGAGGAGGAAGAGGAAGAGGAGGAAGACGAGGCTGCTGCCGCTGCGCCACCGTCGGGGGTTCAAAGTGACTCCAGAGCGCCGTTCCAAACAGGCGACATCCGAATGGCAAATCCGACATCGAGGATGCAATCAGGACACGAGAGATCGATAGATCGATGCTGTCAGTGAGCAGAAAAGTTGCGGCGGAGGGGAGGGAAGAGGAAGGGCGAGGTGCGGACGGGGAGGGGGCCGGTTGGCGGAGGAAGGGGGGTGGGTGGGTCGGGGAAAGGGGGAGCGCGCAATCCTCGGTAGATCCCTGAAGGTGTTTCCTGGCTGGCGGAGGAGGAGGAGGAGGAGAAGGACACAAGCCCGGCTCCCTTGCAGAGAAGAGGTGCGTGGAGAAGGCGACGGTGGAGCTTTTTAATCCCGCCTTGCCCCCCCCACCCCCACCGCCTCCTCCTCCCTCCCTCCCTCCTCCCTCCCCAAGCCTCGCTCCGCTCCCTTCGTCGCGCCTCGGCGGCTTTTCCTCGCCCCGCGTGTCCCGCTCAGCCGGCTCGCTTCGCTGCAGCCCAAATGCTCCGCCAGGGAAATCCACCAGCTATTTATGTGAGCCAGGGAAAAGCTCCATGACGTAGCTGCCCATATATGGACAGACAAAGCCGAGCCGAAGCCGCGACGTCACAATGGAAGCTCCGCCACAATGGAACGTTTCGCTGAGCAGGAAGCCGGGCCGAGCCGGAGCCGCGTCCAGGGCAGGGGCGGCCCGAAGACCGAGCCCTCCGCCCAAAGAGCGCAGCGCCGGGAAGCCCCGGGGTCGCTCGGGCCGTGGTTTTGTTTTCCAGGCCGTCGCGTTTTCCGCCCTTCCGCGCCAGGCCGGAGAGGGGTCGGCTTTGGGAAGCATCCCTGGCCCGCAAACGGAGGGGCCGACCCGCCGGCTTTTAATCCCAGCGCAGCGGCCGGACAGCGTCCTGGCCGGCCGCTGTTGAGCCGTGGCTCGGCTTCGGGACAGGAGGAGGAAGAGGAGGCAGTAAGCAAGAGCCGCGCGGGCGCTCGGTCGTGGGCATTTGGCGGGGCGCCCCCTGGGCGAAACCCGCGTCGCCTCTTCTGGCTC
Source organism: Laticauda laticaudata (assembly GCA_004320025.1). Taxonomy (NCBI): domain Eukaryota; kingdom Metazoa; phylum Chordata; class Lepidosauria; order Squamata; family Elapidae; genus Laticauda; species Laticauda laticaudata. Next base: position 63,603 of record BHFT01006970.1, on the reverse strand, counting down.
GCGAACCGCGCAAAAGGCGCCGTTTCATGCTGGGCTCTTGCGCGCTCCCTCATTCAAAGCCCAGGAGACCGGAGGGCAGAGGCGTTAACGCCGGGGCAGGCTTGCCCTCCCCCGCCCGGGGACTCACTTCGTAACGCCGCAAAAGACCCCCCGTTGTTGGCCGTGCTGTTCCCCACAGACCCCGTCACTTGCTTAGGAAGTTCTGTGAAAAACACTCCACTAAGACAGACCGTGGCGAGGCATTTATTTATGAAAGAAGATAAAGTTTCTTTCCTGAGGAGGGAGCCGTTACGGTAAAACGAAAAGGCTGCTTCAACCACCATTCAGTATTTATAGCCGTGCCTCGTTTTGGGAGGGGGGGGTTTCTTACAAGTATACGGGATAGTCTGAAGACGCATACCCCGCCCCATGGCGCAGCGTTCAATCCTAAACAACCCTGCGAGGTTGACTGACGGGGGCCCTTGAGTTCATCTGTCCTACTGTAAGTTCTACTACAAGTTAACCGACATGCCAGGCAGAGCAAAATTGCCAAGACGCTTTGCTATCGTTACGCATGAGTTAGCCTCCTACCTTTCCTCCAAAGCAACTCAGGATGGGCCCAGGGGACTTTCTCCCCCTCCCCCTCCACGTTGTCGTCGGAATGGCCCCGCGAGGTAGTGAAAAGGTTGAAAGGAGAGCGCCATTGGGCTCAAGGGGCCGTTACAGACCTTGGCGGCATCGTGAGGATGGCGAGTCGTTCCTCCCAGTTCCAAAGCTTTTTCCAGCGCAAGCCGCTAAGCAAAAAAACGGAAACGGCGAAGAAGAAAGAAACCGGCTAGCAAAACATCCGAGAATCCTCTCCAGGGCTAGATACTCGCAGGTAGACCTAACGCGCCCAAGCATTTTGGGAAGAGGCGAGGCAAGCCCGGCCTTGATTGGGATTTTCCAGAGCAGCGTCGGGTACCGGAGCTCGGGTTTTCGTGGGAGTTTATAGGTTAGCAAGAGAAGCTTCAAGCAGGCGCGCAACTTCTGCAGTTACGGGGGACGGAGAGTGTGTGTATGTGGGGTGTTAAACTACAGGCGCCTAATTCTGCAATCCTTCCCACTCCCTCCCCACACACCAAGGTATATTTTCTCCTTTTAAATTAATACGCGGTAAAGACAAGACTTGGAACAGTTTCAGATAGGGAACCCTGGACTGTTTGTGTGTTTTTCATCCTGTTCCCCCCTCCTCGCTCCCTCCCTGCCTTTTGTAAAAGTTTGGCACTTGCGAGGCGTCAGTAATTAGGTGGTTTCGTACAAAGTGTGCCAACTGATGCTATCTTGAAATAAATAAATTAAAAAAAAAACCCTGCGAGGTATGTAGCAAATGTATGGAAAAAATGATATGTTGCAATAGCTTCGCTTCCCCAACTCCTGCGCCGTACGGTTCAACCCTGCAAGTGCAGTTGAAAGGCAGCCTTGGAAAGCAGCCTGGATTTGGGAAAGGGGGGGCGGGCGGCGGCGAGGGTGGCCGAGAGCCTGGGGCAATCGGAGGCGAAGGAGTCTCCCGTAAAGGTCTGGAGTCTCTTCCCCCCTCCAGGTGTGTATAAGAGGTCTTCAGGTCTCGGGCGTAAATATTTTATTATGGCACCTTCTTTGTTTATTGCGGATACATCTATGCGAGGTCGTGAGTTTATTCTCTCTCTCCAGTAACGTTCACTCTCAGAGGCGATGAAAATACTTCATGCGGTGTTTTTAGCAACCTCTTCGGGACTGGATCCACAAACTTGGGGGTTGCTAAATCCCCCACCCACCCCTTGCAGGTCTCACCCACGACCAACCTTGCTTACTTTCCCCCGGCATCTCTCGAAGTTGTCTGAATCCCTTTGTTCGGACGTAAACTTCAAGAGAGTACAGCGCACCTAGCTCCAACTCAGTGGCTACGCGTCGCGTTGCAATCTCGGACCGACTTCCGAGGCCCATTGATTTGGGGGAGACGCGGGTGTGTGTGTGTGTGTTTCAAGTGGGACTCTTAAGGATACTCCTATGTGTGGAACTGCACGACTGTATAACTCGGAGAAGGAATAGCCGCCACCTGTGCACCGCCCTTAAGACTTGTCCTTAAAGGAAGGTGGTTGTTGGAAGAAAAGCACTTCTAAGGCAAGTATGTGGGGGGGAGGCCCCCGCGGGAATATTATCAGCGCCGCTTTAAGCTTTTTGAAGTGCTAGAAACAAGGATGCCACCAGCGCAGGTGTGACAACTTCTCGGAGTTGCAAACATTTTCCCCAGCAACAGCAGGGATTTTGAATGCTGAACTTCGCAGGGAAGGCTGCCCATCCTCCACCCCCCCTCCACCTGAAAGGGCAGCGTTGATGAGGAAAGGGGGGGGGGGGNAGGAAAGGGGGGGGGGGAGAAAGTGAGAATAGTAATTCTCACTTTCTCCCCCCCCCCCTTTCCTCATCGAGTTTGCCGGATAATTTTGAAGGGATTCCGAGCCGTCGCAGGCAGCGGTGGGCAAAACTTCGAGATGCCCCTTTTTCCTAAGGGGGAAGGGGAGGTAAAAGCCGCTCCCCCCCCCGCCATCCCCCAAAAGATGGTAGACTAGAGGTCTCCAAACTTGGCAACTTTAAGACTTGTGGACTTGCAGCTGCCAGGATTCTCCAGGCAGCAAAGGCAACTTTGGGGAGCCCTGTGCTAGACCCACTCGCTGCCTTCGCAAATGGATTTGGAGGAGAAGCTGCATTCATTGAGGGGAAGGGGGAAACAAAAAACGGCTGCAAAGAAGTTCAGCTTTGATCTGACCGCCAGTTCAACCGGCTGCAACCCAGACAGGCAGCAGCAACACATAAAGGAGGGGGGGGGGTGAGTTTTCGGCACCCCCGCCTCCCTCCTCTCGGTCGCCCCGAAGGCCCGACCTCAACAGCGCAACGGGAGCGGGGCTTCGGGAGGCGCTGGTGCTGGAAAGAGAAGTCCGCGAGCGGAGCAGGAGCCGGGAGGGAGGGTGAGAAGTGCAAAAAAGGGGGGAGGGAGGGTGCGAAAGGATGCCCTCCCCTCTTCCTCCCCCGACTGGGGATGCTCCAAAGAGGCGAGACTGAGCCAAGCCTCCCCGGGGGTGCAGCCAGGTGCCTGGAGACGGGTGGGTGGTGGGGTTGCTGTGTGTGTGTGTTGGGGAAGAGGGTGGGCTGGTCGTGGCGCATCGCGCGGGCGGCCAGCCAAGGGAGCCCTGCGCTGCCTTCGTCCGTTTGCAGCCGCGGGCTTGGCTGGGCCGACAGCCGAGGGGAAGCTCCATACAAGGGCAGGATCCGGCCCCGCCCGGGGATGCGAATAAACCTCCGTCCAAGGCCGAGGGCCCACCGTAAAAAGAGGAGAGAGGAGGGGGGCACCCCCCGCCCTTAAACCAACCCTCAGTCTGCTACAAGTGGAAAGAGAAAAAAGGGAGCGGAACCGCCGGCCTTTCAAGGCGCCGCCTGCTCCAGGGAGGGGAGAACAGCCGGCTCCGGAGGCAGAGGGAACCGGGTGTGTGTGTGGAGAAAGAAGCGCAGCAGCCCGGCGTGGGCAATGCACCCCCCCCCCNAGCAGCTAGATTGCGTTGCAAGCGAGGAATCGGCTCTCCATCACGTCCCTTCCTCCTGCCTAGTCCCTGGCAGCCCCGAGCAGCCGGGAAAGCTGCAGAGGGGAAACGGACGCCCCCAGCCCCCACCCACCCACCCACCCCAAAAAACGGCGCAGATTGCCTGGTTGCAATGGCACGCAAACGCGCGCGCCCAACTTCAAAAGGCCGCGAGGGCAAGAAGAGTGGCGAATGTGACTTTGCAGCCCCGCCTGCAAATTTGCCCCTTTCTCCGCTTGCTTAAGGCAGGGGACGAAATGGTCTCTTCTTCTCCCTCTTCTCCACCGCTTTCCCCGTTGCAAGAAGGGCGCCTTTAAATCGAATTTGCCTGGCCTCCCTTCCACCTGTTGTAATCACTGTCAGGGAACGGAGCTCTCCATCGCAAGTGCAAAAGCTATTGATTCAGCTCTGATCGATAAAACTCTTTTTAAAGGGCTTTATCCGCAACCCAAACTGTAAACAGCTGCAGCGTTTGTTACATAACGAGGAGGCCAAAACACTGGTTTCATTGTTAACAATACTTTTATAAGGTATTGTTATTCTGTAGCTGTTATCAAAAGCATAATGAGATCATAAAGGTACTTATGAATCAAGTATGTTTGCATTGTTTTGTAGTTTCTGCTTGTGCAAGAGATGGCCAAAGCCATTATCAAAAATAATTGACGTGACTCTGTAAACTTAAGGGGATTTTTTTTTTTAAAAAAGGATATCCCCAAGGTGTTTTTTCAAAAGGCAACTGGCTTTTTTTTTCTTGAAGATGTTTCGCTCCTCATCCAAGAAGCTTCTTCAATTCTGAAGTGGTCCCAACTGAAGAAGCTTCTTGGATGAGAAGTGAAACATCTTCAAGGAAAAACAAAGTTGTTGGGGGGTTTTTTTTGCGACACTTTATTGGGTTTTTCTGTTTATACATAATACTAATTGAACAATACTGTGATAATATACATACATTTATACATTCTGTCCAGTCTCAATACATGCTACTTCCATACCCTCATAACGACTATATACATTATTTACATTTTCTATTCTTATATCTATTGTCAATCCAGATATACCATGTTTGCATTGTATTCCATGTCAGTTTTCCTTTTAGTTCCATAGTTAATTTATCCATCTCCACGCACTCAAAGATTTTTTTTAATTATTAAACCTTTGGGAGGTATGGCGTTGGAAAAACAAAGTTAAGTTGCCTTTTGAAAAAGCATTTTGGGACACCATAACATGGATGTGTGAATGCCTGAAAATCTAAAAAAAAAATGATATATGAGACTTGCTTGTATTGAAAAAAGAACATGTATTAAATGGTCGGTAATAAGCCCCTTTCCTTGGAAACTGCTGTCAACATTGATTTTTGTATATTTTTAAATCTAGACCTTTAAAAAAAAAATCTGCTTTGAAAAAGGTCTCTATCATGAATGCCCTGAACCTGATCAATAATCATTTCTTTGCCTCTATGGATCCTGTCCTCTCCATCTTTTTGTTTCTTAGCTTATCTTGCCTGCCCTGGTGATGCCTATACGGGAGGCATTCCACACAATGTATTTTAGGCTGCCTTGTGGTACTCATGCCTGGGGAGAAGAAGCAAGAGGAAAATTTATAGTGGAAAAGCTATCCGCTTGACAAGCTTTGACAGCTGAATTTTGACATGTTTCTTGGCTATGCCAACCCACTCTGCTCAAATGAGACTTCCTTTTCAGGAAGCTTCTGATCAGAGCCTGAATAGACCCATTTTATTAAAAGAAAAAAAAAAAGAACAGTATTACACAGCAATCTCTTGAAGATGGATGGACTTCAATGCCCAGAATTCCCCAGCCAGCAAAGCTGGGACAATTCTAAGCATCAGTCGACTAATCTTTAAGGGATGAAGGTTGAGAAATACTACTATAACATGTAAATGACAAGTTGCCATGACCACAATTGATCCCAACATTTTCTGTTGTTAAGTGAGACAACTGTTGGGCGAACATTTTATGACCTTCCTCACCTCAGTTGTTAATTGAATCACAATGACGCGATACAGCACTGCACACCAGAACAATTAGACACAAGGATAGTTTTTTTCCAAATGCCATCACTCTGCTAAATAATTCCTTCAACACTGTCCAACTATTTACAAAGTCTGCACTATTATTACTGTTGATCTTCTCATCAATCCTTATCGCCCATCCCCTCCAACTTGTGATTGTATGACTAACTTTGTCGCTTGTATCCTTACAATTTAAATTGACTGTTTCCTACTATGATTTGATTGCTTATTGTACCCTATGACTATCATTAAGTGTTGTCCCTGATTATTCTTGACTCTTGACAAATGTATCTTTTCTTTTATGTATATACTGAGAGCATTTGTACCAAGACAAATTCCTTGTGTGTCCAGTCACACTTGGCCAATAAAGTATTCTATATTCTATTCTATATCTATTCTATATCTCTTCTCTTCTCTTCTCTTCTCTTCTCTTCTCTTCTCTTCTCTTCTCTTCTCCTCTCCTCTCCTCTCCTCTACTCTCCTCTCCTCTACTCTATATTCCTCTTCTATTCTGTATTCCTCTTCTATTCTTATTGTATCCTGTGACTATCACTAAGTGTTGTACCTGATGATTCTTGACGAATGTATATTTTCTTTTATCTCTACTGAGAGCATTTGCACCAAGACAAATTCCTTGTGTGTCCAATCACACTTGGCCAATAAAGATTTCTATTCAGTGGATAAATTAATAACCCGCCTGTTAAGTGAATCTGGCTTCCCCATTGACTTGGCTTGCCCGAAGTTCGAAAAAGGGAATCGCGTAACCTTGGGACTTCACAATCCTCAATTTGAACCAGTTGCCAAGTGTCTGGATTTTGATCAGGACGTTGCAAAGGTTGCAACTGTGAAAAACGATCATAAGTTGCTTTTTTCGGTGCTGTTGTAACTTTGGTCACTAAATGAACTGTTGTAAGTCAGAGACCGCCTGCACTCTCATCTGTAACAAGACAATTCTAGGTTTTGGCTCGAAAGACTTTCTAGGATCTGGAGGGGTGGGCGGTTATTAGTGGTGGCTGGGACTGCCCCAGTTCAAGTCTCGCAGTATTTAAGTGAGGCCCTTTTTCCTCCCACTGAGACTCTCAACTTTCTCTGTCCTCATCCCAGCCAGCTCCTCATGCTCAGGGAAGAGGTTAGAAGTGGTGTTGTTGCCCAAGGCAGAGGCCCATGATGTGTCAACATACTGAGAGTAGCTAACAAGTCTTTCTGTTGTTGGCAAACTACAGCTTCCTGCTTTTTTGGAGGGGGTACTGTCAGTAGGTATTCAAGAAACCTTGCCTGGGGAGAATCTTAAGAATTATGAACCATGGAACAAATTCTATCAATAGTTGCATAGAAGGAGGCAAGGTCAAAACATAAGTAGCTATGATGATTAGAATAATTAGTAAATAATATATCAAACAAGGAGATTGCAATTGATGAAGTAAAATGTACATATATATTACAATTGTAATGCCAGATCGGCTGCACTGTGTTGTATTCTTATAATTAAAATAAAATGAATAAATAATTAAAAAAGAAACTTTGCTTAGATAAATTTCCCAAAGGCAAAATCATACCAGGATTTCTTCACCCAAGATACAGAGTAGATTTTTGTGACAATATGGACTACGTGAGAGAAAAAAAAAAGACGAGTAAATATTTTGATGGTTATATAACTAATGCCAATATGGAAGATAATATACTTTCTAATAACAATGGCTATTATTTTATATATGTTTGTTGATGTATATGATTATAATGATTGTGATGATGATTATATTTGAAGACCTTTGGACACCTAGAAAACACACTGTTCAATATAGAAATGGAATTTGTGATACAAAACAATAAAACTATTTATAAACAAAAAATACACCAACTGGAGTATATCTACACCCCTGCTGCTAAGATATCGGGACATCCAGCCAGGGCATTTGGTATGTTTGTCTAAGGGGGAACCTGAGAGTATCTGACTACTCGCCCTTTGTGTAGCAGGGAATTTTGGTGGCATTTGTGCAGGTCAATTTTCCTAGACAAGAACTGCAACCTATGGGTCAGGTCTGCCTCCCTCCCAACTTTTCTCGCTGGTGACCTTCTACCACTGCACCATAGAGAGCATCTTAACTTATTGCACCTCTGTATGGTTTGCCAATAATTGCACAGTGGCAGATAGGACAGCACTCCAGAGGGTTAACATCATTGCCCAGAGGGTCATGGGTTGCCCTCTCCCCTCTTTGGAAGAGCTTTATAGCCCCCGCTGCCTTAAGAAAGTTCAAAACTTTCTCAAAGTTCCATCTCATCCTGGGAGCCCCCCCTTTTTTTAACTATTACCATTTGGCAGATGGTACAGGACAATAAAAACAAGGACAAATAGGCTGAAAAACAGCTTCTATCCCAGGGCAATAACTCCCTTGAATTCCACTGTATAGTACAATATTAATTCAGTATCGGGGGGGTTTCAAATTCAATGTATAGAATGTGAAGGATGTTTGTTTGTGTTTATTTTCATGATCATAATGTACACTGAAGATGGCATTTAATGTCGTTGACAATAAAGTAAACTAAGCTGTTTTCTAAGGTAGCCCTTTCAGCTTATGCAAGGATCATGCCTTGAGAAGGAAGCCAACCACCTAACAGAAGTGGTGAAGCTTAACTCGAACGGTGACAGCTTGAGAACAATTTAGACTAATTTGGAGGGAGGACACTGACATTTTTAACAGAACGTATGGCAATGTGTGTAAACCAAGATGTCCCAGCATCCTTTATCATATAGGAGCAGACCATGGATGGTCTGTCTTCAGATGTTGCCAGAATGCTGATATGAGGACCGTAATTCTTCCCCACCAGCTGCCGTAGAAAAGAACAAGGCCGTTTAAGTAAAAGCCACTGACCTGCTTGTCCAGGTAGATGCCAAATCTCTCTGTAAAACACCACCTCCCTTTAAAGCAGGGGTGGGATACTGGTATGGCCCCTTTATGATCTGTGGACTTCAACTCCCAGAATTCCTGAGCCAGCATGTCATAGAGGTTCCACCTGTGTTTTAAAGCCATCGCTGCAGGTTTTTTCCTGGACTATTAGGATTATGAAGCACAACCTCTGAGAATCCCACCTAAATGTTGGGGTCAGTGGTGGGATTATTATGATTTTTTTATGACCAGTTTTGTGGGCGTGGCTTGGTGGGCATGGCAGGTGAAGGATAGTGCAAAATCCCATTCCCTCCCCACCCACTAACCTGCTTTCCAGCTCCATTCTCTTGTGCAGGGCAACCAAAGGAGACCCAGCCCATCAGCTGGGACTCAATGGGAGGCGAATAGATGGGGGTGGGGCCAGTCAGAGGTTATATTTGCTGATTCTCTGAACTGCTCAAAATTTCCGCTACCGGTTCTCCAGAACTGGTCAGAATACCTGCTGAATACCACCTCCGCTCGGGGGGGTCTTGCTTTCTTGGAGTTGCCAGATGCATGCAAAGAAAAATGTCCAGTGTTAAAATTTCCATCTGCAAATGAAAAGCTTGGGATAGGGGGTAGTAGCTCGTTTAAGTCAGAGAACTCAGCATCCTGATGTCAGATCGTAAAGATAGGAGTTGTGAACTTGAACTCTCCGGGAACAGAGCCAGGGTTATTACCAGGGATGTATGTACAAGAACAGAGACGGGAAGGTAATGCTCGGTCGAAGGTAAAGAATGTTGGCGGAGAAGAAATCTGAAGCAAGGGATTCGCAAAACGGTCTCCTGAAAGTTGTAATATGCTAAGTTTACATGGGAATGCCAACCACTGGGTGGAGTAAGAAATAAAAAAGTGAAAACATTCGTGGTGGAATGGGTGTCTTGTGGAAAAGGGCATGACCAGAACCCTGAAAAGCAGCCGAAGGTTTCATTGCAAGTATTGTTTTGTGGGCCTTCAATAATTAGGACAGGCTTTACGTAGTTTTGGTTTTACTTTAGCTGAACTTCTCCTTGAAACAAGCCTCCAGGGAAGCAGAACCCCTTAGGACAGTGGTGGCTAACCTTTTTAGGCTCCTGTGTCAAAAATTGCATGTGTGCCAGTGTGCACTTATGTGCCAGCACACAGAATGCAATGTGCGCGCCCCTCCACACACCAGCTGTGCAAGCACATGCAATTCCCCCCCGCCACCCCCTCACCTGCACTGCTGATTTTTTGGCTGGTTTGAGACCTTTTTCGGTATTTTGATATTACAGGAAGTGACGAAGCGGGCCTATAAATCGGCCTGAAAAGCCTTGCAGAGGCTTTTTCCAAGCCTCTGGGAGGCCGAAAAAGGCCTCAGACGAACCAGAAAAAAAAATCAGCTGTGAGGTGCGCACATAGTTTGCCTGTGGCTTGCATGCCAGCACAAATGGCTCTGCGTGCCACTTGTGCCATACGTGCCATAGGTTTGCCATCACGGCCCTAGGTCCTTGATGGCAAACCTGTGCCACAGGGGGCATACTGAGCCCTCTCTGTGGGCATGTGAGCCATTGCCCCAGCTCAGCTCCACTGCCCATGTGCATGTGCCTCCTGCTGGCCAGCTAGTTTTCAGGTCTGTGCCACGCATGCACCAGGGGGGCGGGGGGCATGCAGAAGATGCGTATGTGTGTGTGAGGCGCTCAAGAGTTCCCCGTTTTGGGAACGCCCCCTGTTCCCCATTTTGAGCCTAGAAGACCTCCCTACATCCTCCTGGGAGCAAAAACAGGCCATGGGAGGGTCACGCCACCTACTAGGCCCAAGATGGGGTACAGAGGGGAGTGCACATGCATGTGGAGGGGTGCATGAGTGAGGGGTACAGGGTAAACAGGAGGGGATTGCATGCACATTGCATTATGGGTGCATTTTGGCATGCAATGACAAAAAGGTTAGCCCTCACTGTTGTAGGAAGTTGTCCCTCACCTGCTGTGAATGAGTGGGATGCAATAGTAAATTTACTATAGTTTATCCCTGTAAACCGGGCCCGGTGAGCCTTTCTCTCTGTTTGCTGCTCTTCATGGGCACTCGGAGTTACTTCTAACTCATAGAAGGCCTTACTAGGCGAAGTATTCCTCGCTAAGCCCTTCTCCAAGTTTCTTCAGAGCTTGCTCCATGGCGCTCAACAACTGAGAGAGAGAGAGAGAGAGTTATGACCTTTGATGGCATCTTAGGGGGAAACTCGGTTTCATGCAAATCAAAGAGGGTTTCTTTGTCTTGAAGCTCCGACTGACAAAGAGCAGATGGAAGGGGGAAAAATAAATAAATAAAATAAAACCTCAAGACAAACCCAGCGTTGCAAAAGGTGATCAAAAAACCAGGCAGTGGCAGAGAAAGGAGGTGAGGAGGAATCCTCTGAAGCAGGAATGATGTGAGAGGCCGTGTGAACTGGGAGAAAACTAACTGAAAAAGGTTTCTGGAGTACTGAAAGGGAGATGAGATCTCTTTTGGAAAACATCAGGAGTGCGATTCACGAATGTTAGCAATGGGTTCTCTGCCCGGTTGCTGGATGGGCGTGGCCATGGCGGGCGTGGCCTAGTCGGCCTCCTGCACCATGGCAGGGAGGGGCTGTTTTTGCCCTCCCTGGGCTCCGGAGGTTTTCCTTGAGCTTCTGGGAGGGTGAAAATGGCCTCCCCAGGCTCCAGAGGCTCTCTGGAAGATGGAAACGGGCCCATTTCCAGCCTTCCCAAACTTCCAGGAGGCCCGTTTATCATCCTCCTGTAGCTTCCACGCATGCCCTGCACTTACCTGCATCCAAAACGGGCCACGTGGGGACTCCTGGGAGGGGTGGGTGAGGTTGGTAGGGCCAGCCAGGAGTAAGATTTTGGGAGGGGGTTCTCCAAACCGCACAGAATCTTAGCTAGGGGCCTCTCCCGAACCCCTGCGATCCCCCAGCAGCCCAGCCCTGGCCATTACCACACCACATCGCGGGGGCCATGAGAAGAATGGACTTCATCTGGGAAGACCAGGTTTGCCTCTCCGTTTTAGGTACCCGCTATTTTATTCACTGGCTTGTTGCGAAGAGAAAAAGGAATGGGTGGGGAGGGAAATTGATGGATGCTGCTTGGAAAAGAATGGAAAATAGATCTAAATTTAATAGATAAATATATAAATAAGAGGTTGGTGAAGGAGAAGATGGAGGGAGAGAGAGAGAGATCACATCTACCCGACCCACCAGAGTGGGGAGGCAAGGAATGCCACGGGTCCCATCCCTGAGGGAGATACACCTGGTGTGACCCAGGAGAAGGGCCTTCTCTGTTGTGGCCCCTCTCTGGAACATCATTCCCCCCCCAAGAGATTAGAATGGCCCCCACTCTGACACTCGCTGAAGACCTGGTTCTGCCAGTGGGCCTGGGGAACCCAGAGATGGATGGAGCCCATCAAATGGCTTGTGTGAACTGCTGTCGCTGGGGGGGAGAAGGCGAGGGGTGATTTCACTATATTAATTTTTTTGATTGTACAAGTTTTATTGTTTTAAATTGTGCTTTTTATATGTCGTAAGCCGCCTTGAGTTGCCATGGGCGAGTAGGCGTCCATACAAATCGAATAAATAAAAAAATAAATAAAATAAGATGGGAAACTAAACGGAGTATTAGCCAGATGGCTAGATGTAGGCCCTGTGCCTTTAGTGATGTCAGGTGTGAAGAATCAGGATCACAGGTGAAGCTCCACTTAAATGGATTTATTGCTGATAGATAAAGGAGAATTTACTAACGGTCAGCATTAAATTGGCCCTAGATAAGAGTTAACGGGAATTCAAAACCCAATTTATATTATTTGTGGGAACGTAATGATTCCGGGCTTTTTCCTCTCTTGACTCTGCCTCCAGGCTCTGCTTGTCCTTCTCTACAAGTGAGAATAAAGCTGGGGTGTTAATGTGCTGCCTATGGCAGTAACCCAACTCCAAATGTCTTATCTTGTCATTAATGCTTTCTCTAAATGCTGTCCATTTGATAATATGACTCTCCGCAGAAGGTTTGATGGATGATCATGGAATCAGACTGCAATCTCAATAGACGTTTGGAAATCTTGTCTTCTGCTCAAGCTTGAGCTGCCCTTACTCCCTGAATAAGCCTCCAGGAGCTCACAAGCTTTACCTTGTTTAATAAATACTACACACCTGAAATGTAGCTATGCAACTCTTGGGCGTACAAAGCTGGAAAGGAATCTTACCAATCCAAATTGTGAAAGGAAGGATGACTTCCACCAGTTGCTCGGAACCGGCTCTACCATTGTTTCAACATCTCGGGCTTTGCTCCACATCTGGTTGCTTGTCTGGGATGGAGATTATGACCCTCCTTTCCTCCAAGCATTAGCTGCTGCTTCTTTTTTTTCCCCTTGTCCTTGAAGCTTCAGAAATGCTGTGAAGAATCCTGAGACATTTTGTCTGGCTTTTGACTTGGGTTAAAAATTGTTTTGCTCTTGACTGAGCTCATTTTGTTTTGCTCTCAGCTGTAATTGCATTTTTAATATCAATTTTAAACATTTGGACATGATTTTGATTTTGTTATATGCTGCTTTGGGGCCAAAAAAAATGGTATCTGTGTATTTTATTGTTTAAACAAAGAAATAAGGAGCATGTATTAGTTACCCTCACTGGTACATGCTTCTAAAGTAATAATTTGTACTTTAATCAGCTGGAAGGACGTTAGAGGTCTTCTAGTCCAACCCCCTACTTAAGCAGGGAACTATTATACCATTTCAGATAAGTGACTGTCTAGTCTCTTCTTTAAAAACTCCAGTGATGAAGCACCCATAATTTCTGAAGGCAACACATTCCATTGGTTAATTGCTCTCATTGTTAGAAAGTTTCTCCTTCATTCCAGGTTGCTTCTCTCCTTGATTAATTTCCATCCGTTGTTTACAAAACAAACACTGAAGGATTCTTGATGTGGCAGGGAATAAGTTGTCTAAAATATGGAGGTTTTATGTTTTGGGAGAAGAGACAGAAGAAGAAAATCATAAGTCTGATCTTTCCTAGGTTTAGGCCAAATGGCTTTCAGATTTTTGGCTAAACAAAGCTCCTGCTCCCATGTTCCTTTCAATTGCTTTGAGGAATGGAAGATGAATAATAAAGACAGGATATAAATAAAATTAATTAATAAAATGAACCTTGAGTTCCTCCATCTTTGGACATCGATTGGTACACTGGCTTACAAAGAAGCTTTTAATAGGTGCATTTTTGTGGGCGTGCTTGAAATGGTTCCAACTGCACTATATATACTCTGTGTTGTTATTTGCGTTAGGTATTGATTCCATTGCAACAGCTATTACAAGCATGGTGGCGCAGTGGTTAGAGTGCAGTACTGCAGGCAGTACTTCTGCCGACTGCCGATTACCTGCAATTTGGCAGATCAAATCTCACCAGGCTCAAGGATGAGTCAGCCTTCCATCCTCCTGGGGTTGGTAAAATGATGACCCAGATTGTTGGGGACAGTATGCTGACTCTGTAAACTACTTAGAGCTGTAAAGCATTATAAAACAGCATATAAGTCTAAGGGCTACTGCTATTACTGTATTTTTTTTTAAAAAAATACTTTCTCATTGCATATCCAAAAGTGAAGAGCTAGGCATGTCAGCTTCTACTTCTCAGATGGAGAACTGAGGCTAAGGAAAAGGTGGATTCCTCACCCCCAACAAAATCAATGAAGAGTTGACGATATGAGCACCTTGTTTTGCTGTTTGGAAATAAAGATCCTGTGCAAATATGTATCTAAACCTTTGTTTAGGTTGGTGGCTCTTAAGCCAACATATTGCCCTTTCCAAACTTGGTACCCCCCCCACAGTTATATAGAGTCTGCATTCCCCCAAATTCCCAGCCGGTCTCACTCCATGGAGGCAAATTGGGGACGGGTGCAACATGCCTCTTTGGGGTGGGTGAAATGTGGGAAATACGTTCTCGGAAGAAAGTAATCAGCCTTTTGGAGGCAAGAAGACAAATCTGAGGCAAGATCAACAGTTGAAAAGGGATGGGGGGCTCAGTGGCTAAGACGCTGAGCTTGTTGATCAGAAAGGTCGGCAGTTCAGCGGTTCAAATCCCTTGTGCCACGTAATGGAGTGAGCTCCCATGACTTGTCCCAGCTTCTGCCAACCTAGCAGTTAGCATGTAAAAAAACAAACAAACAATGCAAGTAGAAAAATAGGGACCCCTTTGGTGGGAAGGGAACAGTGTTCTGTGCACCTTCGAAGGCGTTTAGTCCTGCCGGCCACATGACCACGGAGACGCCTTCAGGCAGCATTGGCTCTTCGGCCTTGTAATGGAGATGAGCACCGTCTCCTCGAGCCGGAAATGATTAGCACATATGTGCGAGGGGATCCTTTACCTTATGGATAGTTCAGGCCTGTTTCCCTTGACACAAACAAAAGGCCAGCCCTTCTCCTGGGCCTCATCCCAAATCCAGAACAGTAATAATAAAACTGTTGCTCCCAACTTTGTACTGGAAAGACGGAGTTGTTTGCTTTCTTCTGTTTGGCAAAGGCAAGTGAGAATTTGATTTGCAATTACTATGCGAGAGCAAGCAGGCACTGGCCCAAAGTCTCCGCCTCCTACAAGATGGTGAAAGGCAGGTTCCAGCACTACATCCATCTAAATGCCAGGGAGCCCAGCCCCGGTCTTGGTATCCTTCCATGTGGGGCTAACCGATAGGAGCATCATTGGAATCTGCCTGGGGAAAAGATGAGTCTATGGTGGGTGGAGGGGCCAAAAGAGCAGGCAGTGTGCAAACAAACTGCTAGGGAGGCCTCCTTACACCTCAAGTTCAGGGAAAAAGGAGCCAGGGACATTTTTTTTTTTTTTGGTGTTGTTATTAATAAACACATGATTTAAAAAAAATGAAGCACACCCATTTTACATGAAGCCTGAAGGGAATGATGGATCATGTGTTTGCCTTTTAAAATGGCAGCTCTGCTCCAAGTGCAAAAGGAAAGGAGTGAACCAGTGTAGCTCCAGAGAGCTGTGAAAATGGGGAGGGGGAGGAGAAGGGGACACATGTCTCCCCAATTACTCTGAAGCTGATTTTCACCTGTTGTACCCCAGTCTGAAGGATGCAGTGGCTAAGACACTGAGCGTGTTGATCAGAAAGGTCGGTAGGTCAGGTCAGCGGTTCGAATCCCCAGTGTCGCGTAATGGAGGGAGCTCCCATTATGTGTCCCAGCTTCAGCCAACTGAGCAGTTCGAAAGCATGTAAAAATGCAAATAGAAAAATAGGGAGCCCTTTGATGGGAAGGGAACAGTGCTCTGTGCACCTTTGGCGTTTAGTTATGCCGGCCACATGACCACGGAGACATCTTCGGACAGCACTGGCTCTTTGGCTTTGCAACAGAGATGAGCACCGCCTACTAGAGCCAGAAACAACTGGCACGTATGTGCTAAGGAACCTTTACCTTTTACCCCAGTCTGAGATACTATGTCAGGATATCCTGCGTCTGTGTGTCTCTGTTTTTGTGTGTGTGTGTGTGTGCATGTGCAGAGGGAGGGGGAAGTGATGATTAAAATGTGGTCGGTTCACTTTTTTCAATTGTACCTTTTGGTTCTTCCTATGACTGTTGCAAAACATGTACAGACAGTTTGATGTTGACAATTAACGAAGCTTTGCATGGAAAATAAGCTGCATTTTACCCACGAATGCTAAACCTTGTAATTAGGCCATGCTAATTCGGACTCCCTCCCTTGTTGTCTGTGGCGGGCTACCCTTGAAGGTTGTTTGAGGCTAGAAAGGAACAGAAGATGGAACATCTGTCTGTTCTAGCTGTGTCAAATGTCTAAGGTGGCTTCCCGTGTTCCTCCAGATGTGCTGGTCAGGATGGCTGCATTTGGGGGACTTGTAGCCCCATTACAGTGATAAGACACCAGGTCAGCCAAGGCTGTTTGGATCTGAAAAACCCTTAGTGACATCAATCTGACGTATTACCACAGCCATATGTGCCAATCAATGGTGGGATTCTACCGGTTCGGCCTGGTTCGGGTGAACCCGAAGTAAAAAATGTTCGACCATTCGTCCAAACTGGTGGTAAAAAAAACCAGCAACTGGTTCAGCCAAACCGGTATTTCTTTTTTCTTTTTCCTCCTGATGATCAGCTGTTCTGATGATCCCCCTTGCTGTCTTACTGCTTCGCCAAGGAGGTTTCCCTGAGGCCGAGGAGGCAAAAAGGGGCATTGCAGGGAGGGGGTGCTACACAAAAAAGAAGCCATGCCCACCCAATCACATGGCCACTCCCACCCAGCCACGCCCATAGAACCGGTAATAAAGATATTTGCATCTCACCCCTGGGGCCAATGTGATTTTGTTTTAAACCATCAGAGGGTAAACGTTCTTTTGCCAACATTATATGAACCTTGTGCCTTTGTAAGAAAGGTGTGCAGAGAGATGTTCTGTGTTGCCATTTTATTGTTACGTAACTCTGGAGGTTTGCCAGAGTATGAATGCATCTTCCAGAGATGTTTCTTTTTTTAAAAAAAAAATCTTTTTAGAGTCTGTCTGGCATTGGTGCAAACTGTTTGCGGTTAATTGGGGGAGGATTTTGTATCTTGGATGACTGCAGTTTAAATGTGTGCATATCCATGTAATGTAATATAATTTGGCTTGAGCTCTGCAAAGGGGAGGATATTTATTTGAATCCAGCTATATAGCACTTTGAAGGCGTGATCCCACTCCCCACACTGGAGAAAACGAAAGTGTTAAGCTGAGTAAGGAACGGGTGAATCTGCAAAACTGCTTCATGCTGTTCCTTCCACTCTGTGCACTTGTGAAAATTTGGGAAAAATTCTTATTAAAAATGTCACAAATGGAATGGGATTTTTCACACCTCTGTACCAGCATTGCTAGAACCATCCCCAACCTGGAGACAATTATTTGATATGGAGTAATTCATAAAGAAGCATTATTATTGATTGGTCTGTGGGTAATCCTCAAATAATGACCACAGTTGGGATCAGAAATTCCATGGCCAAGCAAGGCAGTTTGTTAAGTAAGTCAAAGCCTGATTCTAGGACCTTGTTAAGCAGATTGCTGTGGTTGTGAAGTGACTCACACAGCTGTTAGGTGAACCTGGCTCCCCTCACTGACTTTGCTTGGGAAAGTTGAAGATGATGATTTCCCCCAAGATATTGAAACCGGATCTCCAACCTTGGCAACCTTAAGGCTTGTGAACTTCAACTCCCAGAATTCTCAGCTTGCTGGTTAAGGAACTCTGGGAGTTGAAGTCCACAAGTCTTAAAGTCACCAAGGTTGGAGACCTCCTGGTCTAAAATCCATGCTAGTTGCTAGGTGACCGAATTTTGATCACATGACTGTGGGGAATGTTGTAAGTGCAAGTATGTCATATTTTTCAGCACCATTATAACTTTGGTCACTAATTGAATGGCTGTAAGTCAACAAATTGTACTGCCCTTATATGCTTTCTCCTGATCTCAAGGCCTCATACATAAGACTCCCTCCTCCAATTTTGCTGTACAATAACTCCTCAGTGAGTCCAAATTATTAATCCAAATAGATTAATTCAAAATCACTCCGCCACTCAGAAGAGACAAGCGTGCAGAGAAGAACAATGAAGATAATTCGGGGACTGGAGGCTAAAACATATAAAGAACAATTGCTGGAATTGAATATGTCTTGTCTGATGAAAAGAAGGATTAGGAGTGACATGATAGCAGTGTCCCAGTATCTCAGGGGCTGCCTCAAAGAAGAGGGAGTCAAGCCATTCTCCAAAGCCCCTGAAGGCAGGACAAGAAGCAACGGGTGGAAGCTAATCAAGGAGAGAAGCAACCTAGAATTATGGAGTAATTTAGAACAATTAATCAGTGGACCAATTTGCCTCCAAATATTGTGAGTGCTCCAACACTGGTAGTTTTTAAAAAGAGATTGAACAAAACATTTGTCTGAAGTGGTGTAGAGTTTCCTGCCTAAGCAGGGGGTTGGACTAGAAGACCTCCAAGGTCCCTTCCTATCCTGTTTCTGTTAATTTCCACGGTTGTGGGTGGATTAGAACCCATTCCCTCCACACCTAATCCAACACCTTCACCATTATACCACATTAGCTTTCAGTTCTGATTCCATATCAACAATTCTAAGAATTGGGTGCTCCAGCTTATGGCTAGGAATGCCGATGCACCCATGGTTTCCTTTATCTGTGCAAAATTACCCAGCACATTCTCAAAATTCCAGACATGCCCAGGAGCTCCAAAAGATCGAAGACCCCCAGAAAGAAACTAAATGCCCCATCCCCTTCTTGAAGAAATCTCTTCTGTTTTCCTGAGGGAAAAAAAAATCTCCCACCCCCCTTTTTGAAAACTCATTTTTCTCCCTATCTCACTGTTTCTCAACCTCAACAACTTTAAGATAGATGGATATCAACTCCCAGAATTCTCCAGCCAGGAAGAAAGGCTGGCTGGGGAATTCTGGGAGCTGAAGTCCACCCACTGCCAAGTGGTTGAGATTGAGAAGTATTATTCTGTCTTGTTTCTTGAAACCGTCTGAAAATTTTTGAAAAGCTTTTTGAAATACAAAAAAAACCCCAAAAACCAAACACCAGCCACACCAAGCTGTCATGTGTCCTGTGTGATTAAAGAGCAAAGGTAAATCAGTGAGATTTTGAATTAGATGTCTTAGGATCTGAGCACTGTTTTGTTCCGTTCACCTCTCAACTATTTGACAGATAAAAACAGGATGGAAGAATTTCAAAGTTTGTTGCCAGCATTTTGTTCCATTCCTTTCCATTCCATTCCCAACGGGGTGAATTATTATTGTTATTAAATGTTCGAGTCCACTAGTTTTATTTATTTAACACAGCAATCTGCCCTCTGCTCATTTGTAATCAAGGAAGTTATAAACATTTGCAGAGTTTTGGGTTTTTATGTGTGGATAAAATGAAGACTACTAAGCCCAGTTGTCTTCCAATACGTTAGAGCAGGGGAAGTTGGATTTGCCAAAGAACTGTTTGAGTCACTTTACAGTGATTTGGTTAACCATGGCATAGAAGGTCATAAAATTGGATATGACTCATTTAACAACCATTTTACTTAATAACAGAAATTCTGGCCTTAATTGTGGTCAGAAGTTAAATAGTGATAGGCGAAAACAGAACAGAGAACCAGAAGCTATCTTGAAGAACATCAAATCTAATCATTTGAACATTGCAAAATGTTTCTGCAACGGTGAGCAACTTATGATGGTATGTTGATCCTCAACTCCCATAATTATTTTGGCTGTGGATTATGGAAAGGTGGAATTCAATACCACTGGAAGATGCAAGACAGGGGAAGGTCATGGTTACACACTAAGTAAATATCGATCTATATACTTCTAGAAAAAGACCCACTACTTTCACCGTTAGGAAGCTCGTGTTTCGAATTAGCTGAAACCCTTCTATTTCCATCTGTTAGAACTTCCAACACAAGAAATATATTTGCTCTGGCTTCTGCCTAGGATTCTTTTAGAAAGTTCAATGCTTTGACTCCCTTTAATATTATCTCCCTCTCGCTCTACTTCCTCATCAGATTTAATTTCAAACATCGTCATAAGCAGAATTAAAAATTAAGGATTGTACTTTTTAAATGGAGACAGCTGAAACACAAAGCAAGCTATTGGAATTTGGCAAATGTGGTTGCAGTAGTAATTACAAAAACCAAGAGCTGTTATTCTATCAATGGAGATATCTTGGGCAATTTGAGGTTCTTGACTGAGAAGATCAATTTATGGGGGAAGGGGAAAAAGAATCAAGGCTGCCAGATTCTACTGAAACCACAGATTCCAAATAACACCCAAAGCTTGTGGGCTTACATGATCTTTTCAATGCTGTGGCCTTTCAGTACCAGTAGTTATGCAAGTCCTATTTTAAGGATTTAGCTCAGAGGTCTCCAAACTTGGCAACTTTTAGACTTGTGGACTTTAACTCCTAGCATTCTGGGAGTTGAAGTCCACAAGTCTTAAAGTTGCCAAGTTTGGAGACCCTTGCACTAGACTAAATCATGTGGCTGATAGCCTCTACCTTATAGTCCTTGTAAATGTGTTCAGGTGGTTAATTCACTAGGTTCGTGGCCAAACTCCCACAGACCTGGTGCAGGAGAATGTGCAAGAGAGCAAAGGAAGGAGTGAGACAGTTTCAAAGGGGAAGAGGAAGTATAAAGAAAAGATAAATTCATTTTTAAGGTCATCGGAGAACTACATGTGCCATTAATACAGAATTCAAATAATTCATGATCCATTCTGCAACGTCATACTTATTTCTTTGTGAGGGAGGGAGATTGAGAGAGAGAGAGAGAGAGAGAAAAGGAGAAGATAACTATGAAAACAATGAGTCCATTCACATCTTTATGAATCTGCCATTAACAAGGAGTCTTCACTAATTGTTTTGCCCTGGGTCAATTTGGAGATTGAGTATCTTTTGCTGCAGTTCAGGTTCTTATGCATCTTATATACATCCGTGTAACATCTATGAATGCTGTTCTCTCTTGTGGGAAACAGATTCTCCACCCTCCATTATGCAGGATGGAAAAAATGAATAAGAAATAGGAAAGCAAGAAATTAGTGTTAGTATCACTTTATACTGCACTAGTGTGACCACACTTGGAATATTGCATCCAGTTCTGGTCAACATGATATAAAAAAGATGTTGAGACTCTAGAAAGCGTGCAGAGAAGAGCAACAAAGATGATTAGAGGATCGAAGGCTAAAACATATGAAGAAAGGTTGCAGGAACTGGGTATGTCTTGTTAAATGAAAAGGAGGACTAGGGGAGACATGATAGCAGTGGTCCAATATCTCAAGGGCTGCCACAAAGAAGAGGGGGTCAAGCTATTCTCCAAAGCACCTGAGAGCAGGACAAGAATCAACAGGTGGAAACTAATCCAGGAGAGAGGCAACCTAGAACTAAGGAGACAGTTCGTAACAGAACAATTAATCAGTGGAACAACTTGCCTCTGGAAGTTGTGAATGCTCCAACACTGGAGATTTTTAAAAAGAGATTGGACAACCATTTGTTTGAAATAGTATATGGTTTCCTGCCTAAGCAGGGGGTTGGACTAGAAGATCTCCAAGGTCCCTTCCAACTCTGTTTTTCTGTTACATTAAAATAGCTGAAAACACCTTCAGGGCAAAATCAAACACCCAGTCAAACATGTACGTACTTATAAAGGAAACTGTTAAAATGCAACAGAGATTTCTTGGTCAGAATCAATACAGTAGAAGTAGTTACTTCCTCTTTTGATTTCCGGTACAGTTGCCATTATATTGTTGCCCCAAATGATGAAGCAGGATCTCTTTCCATCTGGAACCAATAAGAAACAAACCGAGCTAATAATGGTATGGAAAATAGAACCATTGACAAGAGCTGGTCATGTTTCTTGTGGGCTTTTCCATGCATGCAATTCTTTTGTGCAACCTGATGCAGTCAAACAGTATCTGAAAATCTGCTCACGGTGCTTGCAGTTTGCATTTATTTCGCTGACATTTCTGTTGGCAGTGCAATCAATAGAATGAAAGCACATCGCTGCATCTACAGGTGGAAGTAAATATTCATTTGCTAATCCTATAGCTGTGAGAGGCACAAGAATGCTGCCAAAAAGAGGAAGAAGAAAAAAGTTGGCAACCTCTCTTACACTCATAATGACATACTTTTAACAAGAGACTGACAATAAGTCTGCCAGGAGAAAAGAGAATTATTATTTCAAACTACACAATTCTAAGGAATATATTTAGCCAGAAATAGAATTTATACAAGCAACCCTTTTGTTATACAAAAGGTTCAAATAATACTAGAAATTGATTCACCCCTCCATATTTGAAAATTGGAGCAAAGTTATTTGTTATGTGAAATATGTGTGTGCAGAGAAAGAAAAGAGTATATAGCAGGGGTCTCCAACCTTGGCCACTTTCAGCCTAGAAGACTTCAACTCCCAGAATTCCTCAGCCAGCAAAGCTGACTGGGGAATTCTGGGAGTTGAAGTCCTCCAGGCTTAAAGTGGCCAAGGTTGGAGACGCCTGCTTATATAGCATACAGGTAGTCCTCAACTTAAGATAGTTCATTTAGTGACCGTTCAAAGTTACGACATCACTGAAAAAGTAACTTATGCCCATTTTTCACACTTACAAAGCTGCAGCATCCCCATGGCCATGTGATCCAAATCCAGACCCTTGGGAACCGGCTCATATTTATGATGGAGGCAATGTCTCAGGATCATGTGATCCCTCTTTGTGTTCTTCTCACAAGCCAAGCGTCAGGATTCCAGCAATCGCTCTAATTAAATCATGATTCTCAAGCCAAACTTCAAAAAACTTTAAAGTTTTTATTAGAGGTGACATACTAGCACTGCCCTGTATGCAGCCAACTCTGGCATATGTAGTTCATAGTTCCCTGTGCCCCTGTTTCCCCCCTCCTCCCTGGGTGTCTCATAAACCAGATTCTCTAATTGAGCACATTCATGGGCTGGGTGTCATCATTCATGTTCTCCAATTAAATATATTTGCAGGCAAAAGCTCTGGTAGTTTAGTTACAATCTTTTAAAGAGAAGAGTTGGGATGTACTTTCGCTTTCTCTCCCTTTTTATGGCAACTACTAAAACAGACATAGGAATGTTTTATGAGTTGACACCAAGTCAATGGGGGAAAGCCAGATTCACTTAACAACTGCAGTGATTCACTTAACAATGGTGGCAAGAAAAGTCATAAAATGGGTTAAATTCACTTCACAAACTGTCTCGCACCTAGCAGCAGAAATTTGGGGCTCAACTGGGGCCACAAGTCAAGGACTTACCTGTATTTGACTTGGAGGGTCTAGATCAGGGGTGTCAAACTTGATTTCATTGAGGGCCAAATCAGGATTGTGTTTAACCTCAGGGGGGAGGTGGGTGTGGCTAGGGGTGGGTGTGGCCAGGGTGGGCATTGCCAGCTCTATGCCACACATGTTGGAGGCACCTGTGGTGGCCAAGTGCTAAGGCAGGACTTCCCTCAGATCCTCCTTCTCTCTCGTTATAATTGCTTTCCTTTTCTTCTTTTTCCTTCCTTCTTCCTTCTCCCTTCTTCCCCGCTGTCCTTATTTTTCCTTCCTTGCTCTCTTCCCATTTTCCCATCTTTGTCTTTCATCTTTCCCTTTCTCCTTCCCTGTCCTTTCTTGCATGTTCAAATGCAAAAGGGGAAACATTTCTCCTTTTGTTTTGTTTTGCTTTTAGTTTGTTTTGATTCCCCTCTGCCAGTAAAAACGGAGCTCGGGTGGGGTGGGGGCACATGTTTGCTAGCTGGTCTTTTGCTGTTTTTCAGAGTGGCCCTGTGAGCCAGATCTAAGCACCCTACAGACTGGTTGTGGCTTGTGAGTCTTGAGTTTGACACCCTCGGTCTAGATGACTTACTTTGCAACCTCTTATGATAGATGGCAACTTGTATTTTGACCTGACCATCCTAGCTATAGAACTGGAAGGCTCAGGCCAATGCCTGCAATGAGTTTGAGAATGACCCAAAATGAAACTTAGGCTCAGCCACAAGAACAGGTTCACTCGGTCAACTTACCGAAGGCTACCAAGCCATTCTTAAAGCAGGATGAAAATAGGCCAGCGACGTGATGGAGGAACTGGGGGTTGTTTATTGCTCGTGGTTAGCAACCATGCTCGTTCAAAATGCTCCCTTATGTACTGTACTATACCAGTGGTAGAACTACACATATGGTGGGAAATTCCCAACTACCCAAACATAAAACAAAACAAAACAAAACAAAACAGGGGGGAGGGTGTCAGAGAAACCGAGCTTTAAGTTGCTCATACAAAAGGGAAAAAGAGTCAGGTGGAAAATCCACAGACTGAAAAGTTCCATTTGCCACAGAAGCAATTTGGCCCTGAAGAGGGTAGCACCAGCAGACACAACATTAATACACACACACACATACCGGAAAAAGTCATTCCAAGAAATTTTTAGGTAAGACTTTTGAAAGCTGCCCAGATTCCAAACTCTGGGCATGTTGTTCTGTTTTATTTGTCAGCCTCTCCGACAGTCAGATGGATCTGATTGTGGTTCTGGGCTCTCCATTGCAAGGACAGCTGATTAGCTTCGAGTTCTAGCTGCTGCTCCAGAAGAATCACTGATTCCCATTATTTTGTTTTATTTACTAAATTTATACACTGCCCATCTCACTATCGGTTGACTGGGAGGCTTATTATTAACATTATTAAATGCTTGACTGCCGACAGCAATGTATTTCTTGTTAGAAACAAATGACGTTTATGATAATAGGGAGCGGTTTTTCATTCTTACCAAACAAGAACACCAATATTATGACAAGAGTATTTAGCAAATGATCTGGAGATATACAGTATTATGGAGTTGTATTCTAACATATAAGCATGTAGGTGTGCAAAGTGCCTGTGAATGCTGTTAAAATGGTGTGAATGGAATGAGCGCGGGAAGGAAGAGAGGGTGAGGGAGGCAGATCAAACATGTCAAAGACAAACCCAGTCTTGTAAACTGTACACAGGGATAGATGGGATATTTATTTCTATTGCAATAAAGCAAGAGAAATAAATAAAGCTCAGATGCCATATTGTAGAAGAAACATGAATGAACTGGAAAAGCCAGAACGCAACAGGAAAGGGAAGACTTGTCTGAATGCAGCTGATGAGTTATCCACAGAATCATGCAGACCAGAGATGGTCTTCAGCAGGTTCGGACCAGTTCTGGAGAGCCAGTAGCGGAAATTTTGAGTAGTTCGGAGAATCAGCAAATCCCACCTCTGACTGGGCCCACCCCCATCTATTCCCTTCCTCCCGAGTCCCAGCTGATTGGCTGGGTCTCCTTTGGTTGCCCTGTACAGGAGAACAGAGCTGGAAAGCAGGTTATTGGGGTGGGGAGGGAATAGGGATTTTGCAGTATCCTTCCCCTACCACATGCACCAAGCCATGCCCACAGAACCAGTAAAAAAAAATTGAATCCCATCACTGATGCAGACCCAGTAATATAACATGAAAGCTCTGCAGCAAAGTATAATGTACTAAATGCGCAAAACATTCTTTCAAATTTGGGGTTAGCCAGGCTAAAAAGCAATGTTATTTTGAATTTCATAAGAGCTCTAAAAGACTTCACTGTAGACAGTAAGACAAAATGGCTGAATATACTACGTAGGATGAGATAGTCCCATGTCATTTAGGCACCATTTTGTCAGCACCTGGTGTAATACCTGGTGCATGTGTGTATTGATTTAGAACAGTTAGAATAATAGAGTTGAGAGGGACCTTGGAGGTCTTGGTAGTCAAACCCCCTGTTGAAGCAGGAAACTCCATACCATACCAGAGCTGCAGTGACACAACAACAACAACAACAACAACAACAACAACAACAATGAAGTATTAAGCAAATAGAAAGAAACAAACAGATATTATAACTTCAGAATCCGATTGTGGAAGGGGAATGAGCAGCCTTCTTCTGGTCTTCAGGCAGCTTTGCTGAATGTGAGGAAAGCCAACATGAACAGCCATGGGCACATGGTCTAATTAAAAGTGCTGCATAAAAAGAGGAAGCCAAGATATAGCCAGAGGAGATGAGGTCTGATTCCACTTAAGCTCTGGAGAAGATGTGGGTTGCCCCATGAAAGATATTCATTTAGAGCTCACTGCAACAGCATTGCCAAAAAGGCATTAAGAGTTGTAAATCTAATCTTATGAAGCTTCTCCTCCAGAAATATTGAATTGCTCACAAGGGCATACGAAACCTTTGCTAGACCAATACTCGAATACAGCTCATCTGTCTGGAATCTGCATTGTATATCAGAAATTAATACAATTGAGTACGTCCAGAAGTATTTCACGAGAAAAGTACTACACTCCTCTGCTTGCAACAGAATACCCTACAACACCAGGCTTGAGATTTTGGGCTTGGACAACCTTGAAATATGCTGTCTACAGTTGGACTTAAGCGTAATACCCAAAATTATCTGCTACAATGTCCTAGCAGTCAATGACTACTTCAGCTTCAACCGCAACAATGCAAGAGCACACAACAGATACAAACTCAATGTAAACCGCTCCAAACTTGATTGCAGAAAGTATGACTTCAGCCACAGAGGGGTCAATGCCTGGAATGCCTTACCTGACTCTGTTGTCACATCCTCTAACCCCCATTCCTTCAACCTCAAACTATCCACTTTTGACCTCACCCCATTCCTAAGAGGTCTGTAAGGGAGCGTGCATAAGCGCACCATCGTGCCTACCGTCCCTGTCCTATTGTCCCCATTTATTCGTACCTATTTCCTGTATTCTTACTCGTGTTTAAACTCATACCTATTATCTTATAAGCGATTGACAAATAAATAAATATTTTGGTTTGGATGTAGTTTTGGATTGTTGTTGCTGAGAGGTTTGTTTAATGGACACAACAACAGGCTCATGTTTTCTCCATCCCAGGCAATTTCCTCTCCCCCTTTTCCTAGACACGATGGACCGCAATAATCTCAGATGAAGAGATCTAAAAAACACGAATCTACGGATTTTTCACTCATAGGTTTCTCAAAGAGTGACCAGGTAATACAGGTAATCAAGTCACAACCATTCATTTAATGACCATTCAATGTTACAGCTGGTCCTTGCACTTACAACTGTGATAGCATCTCCTTAGTCAAGTGATCAAAATCGGGATAATTCACTTTAACGACTGCATTGCTTAGTGATGAAAGTGATGCTGATTGTAGTCATAAGTCAAGGACTACCTATATTGTGGGTCTCCTGCCACATTTTTAATATGTATATTTTATTATCTAATTTCAGCCTGGATGGCTTACCATTAAAAAGAAAAGAAAAATATTAAAAAGAAGTCATGGCTTACTGGAATAACAATATAGCCAACTATAAAACCAAGGGGACCTATCTCTTGCGTACATCAACTACTCTGATTTCCGATCTGTTTTCAGGCCTAGCAGTTCTTATCAAAATAGATTTCAGTGAATTGGTGGGAGCAGATCTCTGAAACACAATCTGACAGAATTTTTAGGTGGGTAGTAAAACTTTTTCCGCCTCTCCCCAGTCCCTATCCTCCTTAAGAAAAGGTCAACTTATGCTTATATTTCGAGTTCTTATAATCTATTTTGTTTTAATTACTTTTTCTCCTTTTGCTACAGTGTCTGAACTTGTCCTGTTTTGTATTTATTGTAAACCACTCTGGGGGGTCCTAACTTGTTAAGATCAAAATGTAATTTAGAAGGGCTTTTATGGAGTGGGTGGGTGGGGGGGGAAAGGGAGAATAAATATTGAAAATGAAGCGCATCGGAGTGCCTGCCCTAGACACTGGCTTTGGGAAAAACAGGGATCTTGTGCTCTGAAAGCTAATTATAGTGATTATGAGATTCCCAGAGGCATTAAACCTCCATGTGCAAAGACGGCCTGCCCAGCTCGTTCTTCTTCTTTGCAGCAGCTGCCCCATGGGCCACAGTTGGAAGTAAGTGATGTATCATCCTAGATTACATCTATCGGGTGGATCATGCTATACGTCTCCTTGTGTTTGTTTGCCACACTGCTCTAAGCATAAGACGGTCTGTGCCCCAGTGGGCAAATTTCTACATGGAGCTCTGAAAAAGAGGCATTTAACTCCACGCTTTATGTGTGTGTGTGTGTGTGTAGCAAAGCAGAGTGCCAAGAGATTGACTTCAACGCACTTCTGAGTACAGGGTCTTTTCTGAGGCAGGAAAGCTTTCTTTTAATACCTGTAATTGTCTCCCCTTTTTAGAAAAGCCAGATGCAGCCGTCACTAACAAACATTCGCCAGGTATTTCACAGATGTAAAGAAGATATTTGCACGGAAGTTAGTTAGGTTTTTTTTTTTTTAATTAGTTAGTTTATTTTATTGATTAGCCCTTGGGCCATATCAAGTGCAGAGTTCCAGACACAAATTATTCCTAAAATCTGATGAATACAATATCAAATGGAATTGGAATAAAGTACAATAACTTCATAGATAAATAAAATAGGATAAAATTGCATTTCGGTGTCACCCCTACAATCTACCCCAATTGATCCCATGTATGCCAATCTCAATTGAAGTTCATGATCCAAGCCTCCTCCATTTCTCAAGGCTCTGCTTTATTTCGATGCCCTACTTTTTATATAGGGCCTGTGCTGAAAAGAACTTGGCAACATCTCTTTGCTTGCAGAGTGTTGGGTTCAATGGGTTTAATTTCCAGGTTGTTGTTGTTGGTTTTTTTTTTTAAAATCAGTATTTCTATCAGGAGACATTCCAAGTACAGAAGTTGATTAGATGCAGAGTGAGATGGCCACCTCATGAGAATGAAGGACTCATTGGAGAAGAGTCTAATGCTGGGAACAGTTGAGGGCAAGGAAGAAGAAGGGGACGGCAGAGAAGGAGATGGCTGGATGGAGTCCCTGAAGCAGTCGGCGTGAGCTTAAATGAACTCCAGAAAATGGTAGAGGACAGGAAGGCCTGGAGGAACATTATCCATGGGGCTGTGATGGTTCAGATACAACTTCACGACTAACAATAACAAGATGGTACTGAAGGCAGAAGGTTAGTTTAGGAGGCTCCAGACAAGCCATATGAAATAGAAGGGAACATATGGTGAATGGAGAAGGAATAGGTGGATGGAGTTCACAAATGCCTTCTTTAGCAGTTGCCCAATTCTACATCTGTGGAGTGATACAACCCACCAAATCTCTTTATTGAATTAGTGCTGCAACCGGTCATAAATATGAGCTAGTTGTTAGTCTCCAAAATGCAGCTTTGTGACTATGGGGACTTATTCAGCCACCGGAAGTCTGGAGCAGGGTTTTAAATAGCTTTTATAACCTCAAATGGTCACTAAGTGAGGCTGCCTTTATTGTGAACTGTAAACTAGCCAAAGGCCCTGAATCCATACAGCATTCTAAACAGTTAACAGTTAACCAAAGAGAAAACTATCCAAACTTAACGTGGTGTATTAATGTGGCCATTCGGTTTATAACTGAGCTTAAGCCTAGTGTGTGAATCCAGCCAAGTCACTCTACCTGAGACTCCTGGATAGAGATTCCTGGGAAATCTTAATGTCCAGATTGTCAGACCTGTCCCATAGGTCCACAGTTGTAAAAAATCAAGGAAATATTCATATTTGCAGTTAAAATTTGGAAAATATTTGAAAAATATTGTGCTACAAACTTGGTTTTATGAAAATAACAATAGCAGTATATGAAATGATAGACTTTGTGTCATCCTTCCTTCTTCCCTCCCTCCCTCCCCATCCATCCATCCATCCATCCATCCATTATTTTCCATCAAGTAGTTCAAGTTAATGTTCTCCACTCCAACCTTCATTTCATCTTAATCATATAAGTACTGTATACAATAAGTTAATTAGACTGAGAAATGGAAACCGAATTAGGGTCACCCAGTGAATGTTATAAAGCCACTAGCTCTGTTAGAATTCCAGAAGCACAGTACATCATAAGCATGCACAGACATACTTAGGATTTGTGTAGGCTCAAAAGATTTGTGTTGTCTCCGAAGGATTATCAGAAGCAATCTTTTACTAGAAAGCAAAGAATAAAGTTGTTCCTTGCTGCTCTGCTTAATCTTCTGTGAGGGTCTCTTCTAATCCACTTGACTTTCCTTCATCCCTTCCCAGGGGGGGGACGACAAGAGGGGAACTGGGGGCCACATTTCACAAAGACGCACTGGGCTTCAGCCACATAAGACTATCATGTTTGGTTTCTGAAGAGTCCTTCTGGAGCTCAGTAGCATGCTTGAAAATAAAGACGATGCTAGAGGCAAGCACTTTAATTTGCATCATGCTGGC
Source organism: Laticauda laticaudata (assembly GCA_004320025.1). Lineage (NCBI taxonomy): Eukaryota > Metazoa > Chordata > Lepidosauria > Squamata > Elapidae > Laticauda > Laticauda laticaudata. The sequence continues at coordinate 33,322 of BHFT01006970.1, read as the reverse complement.
TTACCATTTATTAACATTTTTAATTAAAATAATTTAAATTTAAGTTAGGTGGAACAGGGAGCTGGATGGGCATCTAGGGAGGTGCCTTCAGGGACTTTATTTGCCTTGTATCTAGATTCATTCTAGCACAGAATATGTTAGCATATGGTATGACACGCCATGCCACCTCTTAAAACAGGCAAGCTATGTTTGATCCTAGATACTTGTGCTTCTCCCTGGAGCAGCAAGGACAATAGCAATAACACTTAGACTTATATACCACTTGACAGTGCTTTTACAGCCCTCTCTAAGCAGTTTACAGAGTCAGCCTCTTGCCCCCCACAGTCTGGGTCCTCATTTTACCCACCTCGGAAGGATGGAAAGCTGAATCAACCTTGAACCGGTCAGGATCGAACTGCTGGCAGTGGGCAGAGTCAGTCTGCAATACTGCATTCTAACAACTATGCCACCAAGGAAGGAAGGAAGGAAGGAAGGAAAGAAAGAAACTAGCAGTAGCATATACTGCTTCACAGTACTTTCCAGCCCTCTCTAAGTGGTTTACAGAGTCAGCCTATTTTACCTGGCTTGGAAGAACAGAAGGCTGAGTCAACCTTGAGCCTGGTGAGATTCGAACTGCCAAATTGCAGGCAGTGGCATTCAACAGAAGGCGCCTGCAATTCTGCACTGAAACCACTGCGCCACCAAGGTTCTTAAAAAGCACTATTCCTTTAACAGGAGCCATGTGCTCAGGTTAAAAAACCAAATTGATCACTTCTTCTGTCTGTGGATGTCAACAAGGTTGAGTTAGTAAAGCTTTGAGACCAAAGGGTTTATAAACTTATGGTCACTTTGCCTTGCTAGAGGTGAACTTCAGTCTGTTCTTCCCTACTCAGGCCCCAAGGCTTCCAAGCACCGAGACAACATTTGAACTGCACTCTTCGTTGAACTGGGTTGAGAAATAAACCAGGAAGCCAACTTGGTCTTGTGGATAAGTCACCAGGCTAAAAAGCTGGAGATAGTGTGTGTCCAAGTGACATTGGGCCAGTCACTCTATCTCATATGCACTGATCTAAAACCACACTGGAAAATTCTGATTTTGCAAACTAGGCTGCAAGTCAAGGAGTGCGGCGGTATGACAGCATCTCTGATTATCTCATCGCGCACAGGAAATAGGTAGCCAAGCAATTTGCAGGAGGATTCCAGCACATGATTGAGAATTGCAGAGCTATCAAGATCCTTGTCTGCTTGTAATGAGCTGGCAGAAGATCTCAGGCTCTTATGGGAGAGCAACAGGGATAGTTTTGGGACCAAGTAGAGAGTCCTTTTCTTGCCTTGGTGTGGGATTGGGCCCACATGCATTGAAAGTTATATCCATCGAGAAAGATGCTGATGCTGATATTTTCAAGCATTCCTTCAGCAAGCCACCCTGAACATCTATGGAGATTCTCCATCATCCAGGTCATGGTTGTCCCAAAGGTGCTTTTTCAAAAGGCAACTGGACTTTGTTTTTGACTGACCTACTCTTGGGCTGGAGGAAGTTAGCTTGCTATTTTCAGGTTGGCAGTGACAAGCTCCTGAATAGTTTGAAGAGCAGAAGTGGGCTTACTTGCTTGATCACACCTTTCAAGCCATCCTTTATGCTACCCTTGAGATTCCCAGTGGTGCTGTCTCCACCAGGTTTCATGAGGAAAGGCGTTATCAACAAGAACTTTCTTAGGCAAGTCATCTTATGAAGGAGTCACGCACAGATGGGTTTAACAGAGGAACATCCTGCACCTGACATGCCTAAATAGCCTCAAGCCCTTTCTTCAGATTTTCACGATAGCAATTATTTCAATAATTGTTCAAATAGGTAATTATTAGTCAACTGATATAGACATCCCATTTATAAAGGCTCCTCTGAAATGCCTCCAAGGAAAGGCCTTCAACTACATGACAAACACGCCTCATGCTTCTTCCCCCTTTGGTGTATTTTGAAAAAAAAAATGCAACAAATGGTACTATAACGTGTTTATTCTCTAGCATTATTTTTATTTAAACAAAATCATCTGAAGAGTGGAAACATGGATGACCAGAAAAAAGCAGAAGAGGATGAATGGAAACTTCATGGGGGCCCAGCGCCAGAGATGATATTCAGCAGATTTTGATCAGTTCTGGAGAACCGATAGCGGAAATTTTGAGTAGTTCAGAGAACCAGCAAATCCCACCCCTGACTGGCCCTGCCCCCATCTATTCCCTGCCTCCTATTGAGTCCCAGCTGATTGGCTGGGTCTTCTTTGGTTGCCCTGCGCAGGAGAATGGAGCTGTAAAGCAGGTTAGAGGGGTGGGGGAGGGAATGGGATTTTGCAGTAACCTTCCCCTGCCATGCCGACCAAGCTATGCCAACGCCCACCAAGCCACACCTACAGAATCAGTAGTAATTTTTTTTTAATTGCACCACTGTCCAGTACTTCCCCATAATCCTTGCTGGACCTTTGCAGTACACCTGAGAAATTTATTAAAATTTATTTCCAGCTCAGCCATAGAACCGGTATAAAACTGTAGCAAGTCTACTTTTTGCATTTGAAAAATGAAGAGATGATTCGCCCCCCCCATCCCCAGCTGTAATGGTGCCATGGTGAGAGGCTACCATTTTGCTGCTTGCTATTATTTTTAAGTTTTGAGTAGAGCAGAGCTTTCTTGTTATAGAAATGATGGTGATTTTTCTTCTTCTTCAAGCCACCAGACAAAGAAACACAAAATGAAAGAAGAGTAGGACCATTAGAATGGTGAGCCATTCTTTGGTTGGAAGCACAGTAGCTTGTTATTTTCAGGTTGGCGGTAATGAGGAGATTGTGGATCATCCGGAAACACCTGGTGGTGGTGGGGATTTGGGGAATTTTCCTACTGTTCTGCTTATTACTCTCTGGATGGGTATAAAGCAGACAGAGCAACTCCACAAAGCATCCATACAAAGTCTTTTTTATTGGTTCATCGGGCATCCTTACCAACTCACAGTTTTGACGAGGTTCTTTTTAATGTCCAATCCTTTGCATATCTGCATTATGGTGTAGAAAGATAATAAACTCTCATCCTCATGATGATTGAAGCGGCTGCATGGTAATGGATTCAGGCAAGAGTGAGGGAGCCTCCCCCAACCCAACAAGGGTCAATTCAGTGACCAATCAGGGTTACAGATGTGACCACATGACATGTACTACATTTTCCAGGATACCATAACTACATTTACCATAATGCATTTTCTTAAGGGGATAGCTCTCAATTCCTAACTAACTATCCCAAATCCCATTAACTCTAAACTGTCTGGACAGCACAGGCAATGTGAATATGATTGCAGTTTTGGTCCTAAGCTTGATCAACAAGATCAAAGGATGATCTTGCCAATCCAGCAGTCTTATCATTAGCCAATATGTGTGTCGCAGATACTGTAGATCAGGGGTCTCCAACCTTGTCAAATTTAAGACTTGTGGACTTCAATTCCCAGGATTCTGGGAGCTGAAGTCCACAGGTCTTAAAGTTGCCAAGGTTGGAGACCCCTGATGTAGATAGCTATGAAATAAAGCATGGTATCTGTCCTATAAGGAGATATTCAAAATTCATGTAAATCTCCCATTTGCCATGTAAAGTTATGAAGCATTATCACAGTATTATCTACAGTATACTATATTATTGCTGAGTATAAAAATGAGCCTTACTGAGTCTTGGTACCACCACTGCTTTAAAAGAAGATCCGCAACATCTGTTTCATTCAGACTAGGGAGAGATATCTGAGAAATCCTTTCTAAATTCTTACGCACCTCACAGATTAATTTATCAGATATCATACTTGTCGGAATGTTTTGATATAGCTCTCTGCAGATAAAATATATATTACAGGAAATCCTAATTTATTCTTACAAGTGTATTTAACTGCATATCTTGACAGGGTATTGAAAAAGAGACCCTGATAGTACAAAAGCAAAATGAAAACAGGTAATAGGATACAGATAGGAGGAAAATCACCTTATTGTGAGTTCTGCATCAAATCTCAACCCTCCCCCCAAAAAACAAAATCTGCAAAAGAAAAGAAAATTCCTCTTGTGTCCTGAATTCTGCAATTTGTTTCAGCTGGGCCAGGAATTCTCTGTTCTTTTTTGACAACTCCATTAGGTTGTATAATTTATTCAGATGTTGCTATTGATCAGAGGTGGTATTCAACAGGTTCTGATCGGTTCTGGAGAACCAGTAGTGGAAATCTTGAGTAGTTAGGAAAACTGGCAAGTCCCACCTCTGACTGGCCCCGCCACCATCTATTCCCTGCCTCCCATTGAGTCCCAGCTGATCGGCTGGGTCTTCTTTGGTTGCCCTGCACAGGTGAACAGAGCTGGAAAGCAGGTTAGTGGGGTGGGGAGGGAATGGGATTTTGCAGTATCTTTCCCCTGCCATGCCCACCAAGCCACCCTGTCAGAACTGGTAGTAATTTTTTTTTGAATCCCATCACTGCTATTGGTGTGAGAAAGCAAGCAGCCACAGGAACTGGGGATCCTTCATCCCCAAACATTTCCTGGCATCTGTCAGACATTTGTGCCCACTTTCAAGCACTTGGCCATATGGGTTAAAAACAAACAATGAAGGAAGTCTGAGATTCTCCCGGATAACCAAACCGTCTGCCCAGCATTATGCCCGGTGCTTTTTTCTGATGGCTTGGTGACATATGGAGATGCCTGCCCACTCCACATGGCTTAGTTGAAGCATTTGCATATATATGTTTACTAAATGTAATATTTTGTCCGACACGTGCATTTAGGCAGAGTGTGCTGTTCCCACTTTTGCCTTCTCGCTTATGGCAATCTGGGCTTGATTGGAATCTACCCATGGAGAATGTTACTTTGGGACGCGGATTAGTCCAGATGGCAATTCAGCACCCCAGGAGTCTTGCAATCTTTACAGTCACTTTCACAGATCCTGTGAAATCTGCTGCCTGGAATTAGGAACATGGGCAGTTCTCCTTGAAAGCGTATGGACTTTCTACTGGTATGGGAAAAGAAAGCAGGAGCTGTACCTCTTAACTATACACAGCTATGCAATTGTCCATGGGATGCTGTCCTGAAGTGTCTTTTCAGTCACCAGAAAGGTCTTCATGACAGACTGTGTGTACAGTGCTGAGATAGTGCAAACTTAAACATAGTTTGCTTGTATGTTGCAGTAAAATTGAGTTTGTAGGTGGCCCATTTCCCTCTTTGCAGGATTTCCTGCTTGGCCATGCCTCCTGTTCCTGCGATGTTTTTGCATACAGCCAGACACATGCATACAAAGTGAGCCCAGAAATTTTTACAGAGGGAGAAGAGATGGCACATAATAATTATTTTCTCTTTCTTTTGCATGGAGTGAGAAGGATAGATTGCAGTGGCATGAGAGGGCACCAGAATTGAAAAGGACCATGGATTGTTTTTCAAACTGTTCTGGAGATAATGGGGAAGTAGAAATTGTGACTGTGTGGAAGGGCCCAGAGGCAATGTTGGAGAAGAGAAGCAGAGCAGGTCAGGGAGATTTCTCTTTTCTTCTCCCAGAGGTGTTTTTTTCAGGAGGCCACTGGACTTTCTTGTGTTTTTTTTCCTTTGAAGATGTTTCGCTTCTCATCCAAGAAGCTAAAGAAGCTTCTTGGATGAGAAGCGAAGTATCTTCCAAAGAAGAACAAAAAACAAGGGAGGCCACTGGACTCCTGAAAAAAAAGCACCTTTGGGACAACCATGACCTGGAGGTCTGAGAATCTCTGCAGACTTTTAGCGATACAATTTGGGGTGGACACCCTTGGAATAGTGTGGGATTTCCAGAGGAAGAAAAAAATTGCAGACGACAGGAACCATTTGCACTACACGGGTGACCCTGAGGACACAGATAAACTTCCAAGTGGCCTCAACGACCCTCTAAAAGGATGCAAATGATCTATAAAGACCTATGAGTTTATACAATAATTTCTAAGCACTTTTCTTTTTTAAAAAAAATTCTATGTTATCAATTTTGGGTCCCCAAATTTTGGGTCCTTTTTCAGGAAGCAAATGGACTTTCTTATTTTTTCTTTTGAAGATGTTTCGCTTCTCATCCAAGAAGCTTCTTCAGCTCTGACAGGACAGTGGGGAATGGAAGGATTTATATTCTTCCACACTCAGGTGACCTTGACGACATAGATAAACTTCCAAGTGGCCTCAGCAACTTCCTAAAAGGATGCAAATGACCAGCTGTCTGCAAGGAGTATAAATCCTTCCATTCCCCACCATCCAGTCAGAGCTGAAGAAGCTTCTTGGATGAGATGTGAAATATCTTCAAAGAAAAAAACAAGGAAATCCAGTTGCCTCCTGAAAAAAGCACCTTTGGGACGACCATGACTGGATGACTGAGAATCTCTACAGACTCTTTTGTCTTCTCCTACAGCAAGCCCTGCTCCTGAGCACTGCCCTGAAGAAAATGCTTACCAGCCACTTCCTGCAGTCACTTCCTTGTTCTTATTCAGGTAGGATAAAGTTGGTTTGCTTTTTGTTTCCTTTCAAACGAGGGTGATTTTTGTTCTACCTCTCATTGCAAAGGAGCTCAGAAGTCAAATAAGGGCAGAACTGCGGCGGATGAAAAAAGCAAAAGGCTAAAAAATGTGGTGTGAAGGCATCCAAGGTAGAGGTAGTCCTAGATTCACAATGGTTCATTTAGCAACCGTTCAAAGTTACAACGGCACTGAAAAAAAGTGACTTGGTACCGTTTTTCACACTTACTCAGTTGTAGCATTCCTGTGGCTATGTGATCAAAATTCAGATGCTTGGCAACTGACTCATATTTATGACAGTTTTAGTGTCATGGGATTACCTTTTGCAACTGCCAGATTAACTTGCTTTAGTTTAGTTGACTTTACTGATGAGCCCATGGGCCATATCAAAGCGCAGAATTCCAAACACAAATTATTACTAAAAACCAATTAAAACAATTAAAAAATGGAATGGGATAAAATATGATTTCAAATGAAACTGGAATAAAATATAATTTCAAATTGAAATTGGAGTAAAATGCAATAATTTAATATTTAAATAAATAAAAGACAATATGATAAAATTATATTTCAACCAGATTCACTTAAAAACTGTGTTATTTATTTAATTGCAGCGATTCATTTCACAACTGTAGCACGAAAGGTAATAAAAAGAGCAACCCCCACCCCTTTAACAATTGTCTTGGTTAGCAACAGAAATGTTGGACTCTATTGTGGCTGTAAGTCAAGGACTACCTCTCGCCACTAACCAAATCAAGGACTGTACGAGAAACCACCTGTTACCCTACTTGTGTTCTGCAGGAAAAAAAAGAAGAAGGAATACATGTGTGAAATATAAACATGCAGGAATAATCCTCCTCCCTTGGAAATTCTTATTATTCTGGAGCCTTGTGTTTTTTAAATGGTCAGCTAACAGAGAATAGAATAGAATTCTGTATTGGCCAATTATTGGCCATTATTCTTTGTGTGATTAGACACACAAAGAATTTGTCTTGGTGCAAATGCTCTCAGGGTACATAAAAAGAAAAGATACATTCATCAAGAATCATCAGGTACAACACTTAATGATAGTCATCGGATACAATAAGCAATCAAATCATACTAGGAAACAGTTAATAAAAATAAAGATACAAGCAACAAAGTTTCAGTCATACAGTCACAAGTGGAAGGAGATGGGTGATAAGGAGTGATGAGAAGATTAATAGTAATAATAGTGCAAACTTTGTAAATAGTTGAACAGGGTTGAGGGAATTATTTGTTTAGTAGAATGATGGCATTCGGGGAAAAACTATCCTTGCGTCTAGTTGTTCTGGTGTGCAGGGCTCTATAGTGTCATTTTGAGTGAAGGAGTTGAAACAGTTTATGTCCAGGATGTGAGGGGTGTGTAGATATTTTCACAGCTTTCTTTTTGACCCATGCAGTATACAGGTCCTCGATAGAAGGCAGGTTGGTACTAATTGTTTTTTATCCAGTCCTAATTATCCTCTGAAGGTGGGGGAAAATTATTTTGGTGCTCTGGGTGGAATTCAGATCACTAGAAATGAGTAGCTCCAGGTTACAGCATTAACCATTGAATGAATGATAAGGTATGTAAAGACTTTCAGGGTGAGGAGGATTCTAGTGAGGTCTGGATTTGTTAGTCGCAGGGGTTCCCAAACTTGGCAACTTTAAGACTTGTAGACTTCAACTCCCAGAAGTTTGGAGACCTCTGTGTTTAGTGAGTAACCTGACAACTTCTGCATGATGAAACCATGACTCAGAAGGGTTGGCCAGTTCATCCAGATAGACTATCACAATGTGTAAGCTGCCTCCGAAGGAAATTTGATGTCATAATGCATAATTTTTTTTGCTCACTGATGCTAATCAGGCTGGCAAAGGGAAGGGAGCCGGGTGATATTTGTTAGATTTATATCCTGTCTTTTCCCAAGGAACTGAAAAGCAGCCTTATGGAGCGCTTCCTTCTCAACGTTCTCCCTCAGAACTGTGTCTAGGTGAGAAAGATTTGGGCTGAAGAGATAGCAATTAGCCCAAGGACTCATCCTCACACACCCTAATCCTGGCACAAATGCCTCCTGTTTCTATGGTAGAACCTGAGGATGTTGTCTGTGTTGAGATGTTGAGATAACCCAACTGAAGCAGCTTAGCACTGTATTTAGCTGCTCTTTTAAAACAGCATTTTCCTTCTTCAAATGCCTTTTTGCTGTGGACACAGTCTAGAATGTTCATTAGGGATATGGTTTCTGATGTGGCTAGAGGTTGGGATCCACCCAGTTTTTACTGGCCACTTTTGGCCACTGTGGACACGTCCCTTCCCTTCAGCTACTGCGCGATGCTGTGTAGGACCAGTTGGGCTCGGGGTACAGGATTAACCAGAGACTTGGTTTGTACCAAAACATTTGCATTGGGTTTAGGGTTTTTTTTTGGGGGGGGGGGGNGGGGGGGGGGGAAAGCAGAGGTATTTCATGGAAACTGTTCTTGCACAAAAGGTCAATTTAAACCAGGAAAGAGGATCAGATTCTGCCAGCTGGATCTTGGTTCTGAGCCCCATCTGCGCAGGAAGGTACCATCAGGCAAGGAGCACTGTGCAATCATAATTATTATTTTTTAAATTAATTCAGTGAGAAGAGGCTTACTCCCTAGGCTACTTCCATGTACTGCTTTACTTCCTCCATGGGTTTCTTCTGAATGTTACTGGCCACAGTCACTCCGGTACTGTCCTGGAACACTAGTCGATGATGGTACTATGTGGTAACTGATTTACCACACAGTTTTACCACATAAACATACAGTTCCAGTGGTGGGATTCAATTTTTTTTACTACCAGTTCTGTGGGCGTGGCTTGGTGGGCATGTCAGGGGAAAGATACTGCAAAATCCCATTCCCTCCCCACCCCACTAACCTACTTTCCAGTTCTGTTCTCCTGTGCAGGGCAACCAAAGAAGACACAGCCAATCAGCTGGGACTCGGGAAGCAGAGGATAGATGGGGCGGGGCCAGTCAGAGGTGGGATTTGCCGGTTCTCTGGACTACTCAAAGCTTCTACTCTCGGTTCTCCAGAACTAGTCAGAAGCTGCTGAATACCCCCTCTGGTGTGATCCCAGTTAACACTGCACTTCTCTTTCATGCCTATTAACCTGTCTGACAGGTTGCAGGTGCAAAGGAAGCTCATGAGGTGAAGGCATCGTGTCACACTGGGAGAGCTGCTTTCTGCGTTTCCTCATCCATACAGTCTGTCAGCTGGACTGATTTTGGATGTGTATTTAGTTCTCTTTCCAAGAACCCCAGACCCATGTTCATAAATATCTTGGCTAGTAGGTTGTAGGCATGAAGCACCTCTACGCCAGTGACCCGTTAGTTGAGTAACTTGATGGGTAGTTAAATCTGCTCTTCAAAACGTCCATCTATACCCACCCAACTGGGTCCCACCATATGTAAAAGAAAGTATTGTCAGTTGGTTTCCTGTTGGCAAGTAATATTAAGTGAGAGGAGGAATTTAGCTGAAGGAATCCACTAATCACTTTCCTTGCATTGTCCTATATATTAAAAGGCTCTGGACTACTGTATTCACTAACCTCATCTTGGAGTTCATTATTGGAATAACATAATTGACAGCAGTCATACTGCTGATTGAATAAGGTTGAACAAGCCCTCAATCACCATTGAACTATGTCACTTGATTATATTCTATAGATGGGGGCTAACTTGTACCTGGTTTCAGATGTAATTCAATATTTTAACACCCATAGAACTGCCTCCCCCATTCTCCACCCCTCCCTCCCTCTCCCCTTCCATCCATCCATCTTTCCCATCCATCCATCTACATATGCCATTCATTTTGCTATATATTTTAACAGCCAATCACTGAATAAATGTAATATGAACCAGAGCTATTTTGGGGTCTCAGGAGTTGTAGAAATAGTACGAAGCCAGCAGGGCTAATCCAAGGCATTTCAGTATGAGGAGGGCGATAAGCACTTTCAAGTTCTTCAAGACAAGTTAGAATTAGAACTCTTCAGTGGCCAAGTGTGAGTAGACGCACAAGGAATTTGTCCCTGGTGCATAAGCTCTCAGTGTACATACAACAATAGGGACAGATCAGGAGTGTCAAACTCAATTTTATTAAGGGCCGCATCAGGGTTGTGTTTGGCCTTGGGGGAGAGGAGTGGCCAGGGGGGCCATGGTCAGCTTGACGTGACTCGTGTTTGGGGTGCCTGTGGTGGCTCGAGTGATCTGTGGCCCTCCTGACCTCTGTTTTCACTGGCAGAAGGTTGCAAGAGGCCGTCCCAGCCAAAAATGGAGATTGGGAGCCCTTTTTCGCTGGCAGAGAAACCACAGGCCAGTCCTTAGTTGTTTCCAGGGCAGCCACATGGGCCGGATCTAAGCACCCCACAGGCTGGATCCAGGCCCCAGACCTTGAGTTTGACACCCTTGTGATAGATCATTATGATAGTCATTGTAAAAATATATTCTGTTCTGAACCTTTTAATGATCCTTCACGAATTCCGTTCCTTCACAGATAAAAGGCTGTTTCCAACTAATTGTCTCTGCTAAGAACGAGCCTTGCCAAGGTTGTGCAAGGCTGCCAAGAACACGACATAAAGTTGTCAAGAAAGATTTCAAACACAAAGAGGCTCCAAACACAAACTAAGAGAGTCCAAACGTCCACCAGGCTTGAGTGCAAAAACTTCTTTGCTTCCTGCAAAGAACTCTAGTTTCTCAGTTGGCTTTTTTCTCCTCAGGGAGGGGCCATTACCTTGCAGCCTTACTCCCGAGTCTCCTGTGCTGCTGCAGCTGTTGTTTCCTTCGAGCAGCCCTGCACGCATACACGCTGGGCACGGGCTCCACGGTGCCAGTCTCCACAATCCCCAAAGGCAGCCCTCCACTCCCTGATGGTCCTGGCCCATCCTTGCATCACATGCAGGCCCCTCATCCGAGTCCTCACTCTCTGAGACCTCAGCCACCCACACCTGCTGCCGGCCAACCACAACACATTCATCATAAAAGTTGTAAAGCATTTCATACCAATCACACTATTTTGCTGGCTGGATGAAAAAGCTCGATGTAAAGAAGATTGTCAAGGTGAAGTGTGTGAGGAAGGAAGATGCAGCTCATGTATTTAGATGGTGGTGGTATAATTAGACTGACTTCTGCATTCCTTAACTGAATGTGAATAGGGCTAGCAAACAAGAGCATACATCTCACTTAGCGTATCCCACAGTAACCTGTGCTTTTCTGTGTTTTTCTCTGAATACATTTGCATGCATGCAGTTTCCCCATATGTTCATCATTTAAAGTATTTTTTTTAGTGTTTTTCAGGATTATGTTATCACAAAGCACAGTACAAAGAGGAACCTGGTTGTATTCAACTGTGGCAGTGGCCCAGATAGAATGTGCACAATTGGTTTGAATACACAAATCAACGTGAAATTCAGTAGAGTAGTAAACTGAAAACTATTCATTTGGTTTTTGCCTAGTCATTTATAGAAGAAGGGTTAGGTAGGTGTCTATCTATAGGAAAGATTACATTCTCATGAATGAACTCTAAGAAGGCCCTCTCATTTCCATTCATCAAACTTCCATGGAGAATTAATAAGAATTTGTGACGCCATCAGTGGTGGGATTCAAAATTGGGCGTGGTGTGGCTTGGTGGGCATGGCAGGGGAAGATTACTGCAAAATCCCCATTTCCTCCCCACCCCACTAACCTGCTTTCCTGCTCTGTTCTCCTGTACAGGGCAACCAAAGGAGACCCAGCCGATCAGCTGGGACTCAGGAGGCAGAGAAAAGATGGGGATGGGCCAGTCAGAGGTGGGATTTGCCAATTCTCCCGAAACTACCCAAAATGTCCGCTCCCAGTTCTCCAGAACTGGTCAGAACCTGCTGAATGCCACCTCTGGACACAATAGGCAGGCTCTTAAAGGAAGAGATCATTTTAATTATCTTGTTTTCAACTGTTTAGGATTTAAAGGCTTGGGTGAATTGAAACTCTGAATTGAGACTGGAAGCTGCAGTGGATTATTCCTTCTGGTTTCCTAGCTCCTGCTCAACCTAGAAGCCACTGTATTATATATTAATCGGACGATGCAAACCCATCTTTAGAGGCAGCTCCTGGCAATACATACTGAAGTAGTCTAAAGAAAAACTGTGCATAAGTTACTGAGTCTAGACAACTGGCCTCGATGAACACAGTGGCATTTTACATGCTCACAGTCAGTCAGTGTGGCACAATGGTAAAGGTGTTGGACTCGAATCAGTGAGAACCTGGTTCAGGGAGACTCAGATTCAAGTCAATACACAGCTATGGGACCTCCAAAATCACAAGGAGGACTGGATTTACTATAATCTCAGGCCTCACAAACATCGCACAGTATTAGACTAGGCTGCATAAACAGAGGGATAGAAGAATCAAGATCACGTGAAGTGTTAATACCACTTTATAATGCCTTGGGAAGGCCACACTTGGAATACTGCATCCAGTTTTGTTTGCCAGGATGTAAAAAAAGATGTTGAGACTCTAGAAAAAGTACAGAGAAGAGCAACCAGGATGATGAGGGGATTGGAGGCTGAAATATANCTCAGGGTCTGCCATAGAGCAGAGGGAGTCAAGCTATTCTCCAAAGCACCTGAGGGCAGGACAAGAAGCAATGGATGGAAACTAATTAAGGACAGAAGCAACTTAGAATTAAGGAGAAATTTCCTGACACTTAGAACAATTAATCAGTGGAACAACTTGCCTCTGGAAGTTGTGAATTCTCCAACACTGGAAGTTTTTAAAAAGAGATTGGATAACCATTTGTCTGAAGTGGTGTAGGATTTCTTGCCTAAGCAGGGGGTTGGACTAGAAGGCCTCCAAGGTCCCTTCCAACTCTGTTATTCTATGCTATTCTATTCTATTCTATTCTATTCTATTCATATCCTGGTGATTGACTCAAAATCACCTAGCTGCTTTCATGCCTAAGGTGGGACTAGAACTCACCCTCTCCTGGTTTCTAGCCCAGTGCCTTCACTACTCGTCCAAACTGCTCTCTACACACAGCTTCTTAAACACCAAACTCCCACAACATTCAACGCAGTTGTGTTTCCTCTGGCATACCCTTCATTTTCATATAAGAAAATGAGTAGAAGCCTATTCTTAAATGCAACTGTTCTCAATTTCTCATGCAAAAAAGCATTCATTCCTAACAACAAATTACAAAGGTGGTACTTTTTTTTTTTTACATTGGTTTCTTTGTCCATTTTTCCATTTTTAGTAAACATTTTATCCAGGTTCAGAAATTCACAACTTGAGCTCCATGGCAGGGAGGTTGCAATTAAAGGATAACTGGTAATTGTTGCTGTCTAGCACAACAACCTTGGAGTTGGATACATTAATTTTCAGATCCATATACCTGAATGCATCAGACAATAGGTCTAACATTCCCTGGCAATCATTGGGATTCTCAGCCAATAATGTAGCATCTTCTGCATAGGATTGATATTGAAGAAGTCAATTTCTCTGGAAAATCATTTTGTCTGTCTGTGTGTTTGTGTGTGTATGCACTTTTCAATTTCCAAATGGGCTCCTAAACCAATAAGGCTGTCAAATTCAGTTTACAAAAGCAGCATACATTTGTTGTCTGAATGCAACATCGGTTGCAAAGATTTAAAAGTGATATTTTTTTTTAAACCGGTATCAAATGCATCAGGCTTTTATAAAATATATATTTGCAGGGGTCCTTGCTACATTATCTTTCCCCTTTTGTTTTGGGACTCTTAAGTGCCCTGCCCTCTGTTCCCAGCTGCTTCCATTCTGAGCCAGCAGCAGGCCTGATGGCATTACAGATTCTCTTTGCCTGCTTCTGCGCTCTGCTGGATCTGGAGTCTCTAGTTTCATCGGAAAAAGGAGGAAAAAAAAGGACTGCACAAAGCACCAGCAGCAACATTTGAAGTTCAAATGAACAGAATGTCCGTCGAACTCCAGAACACAAGCGAAAAAAAAAAAAAAAACCTAANGAAAAAAAAAAAAAAAACCTAACAAGCTCAGAGCTTTTTCAGAGTTTAACACGGGATATTTTATTACATATTTTGACAGCAGCAAGGATAGTATATGCACAATGTTGGAAACGAAATAACACACCTTTCCAACAATCAAACACAATCCAAAAGAAACAGAAACCTTGTAATGCTTTTACAAAATAATTATCTGTGATAAGCACAAGCCTTGCCAAACTGTACCAGACTTGCCAAAAAATAACAGACAGGAAATAATTTGCAACACAAGAATCTTCAAATACAAACTCAGGATACTGGAATGTCCACGAGGCCGAGTTTTCAAAACGTCTTTGCCTTCTGCAAAGAAGGTTTGTTTCACAACTGGCTTTTATCTTCTTGAGGGAGGGGCCACTACCTTACAGTCTTACTCCCGAGTCTCCTGTGCTGTTGCAGCTGCTCTTTCCTGCGAGCAACCCTGCGTGCATGCGCACTTGGCACAGGCTCCTTGGGAATCTCCTCATCGCTGCTGTCAGCCCCCACAATCTCTGAAGACAGCAGTCCACTCTCTAATGGTCCGGGCCCCTCATCTGAGTCCTCCCTCTCCTCAGCCATCCACACGTGCTGCCGGCTAACCACAATAGCTGGGGAGAATGTTAGAGGAAAAATCTAGGCTTAATCAAGAGCCAGGGTTTGCAAAAAAAAGTAGATAAATTCATTCAGTCGCCATACAGCAAACTTTTAGACACCAAGGACCAATTTCATGGAAGACAATTTTTCCACAGAGCAATGGAAGGTGGGAGAGTGCAACCTATATCCATCGCAGGCACATGCTTGCTCTCCCACTGCTCACTTCCAGCTATATGGCTCATTCCTAACAGGCCATGGATCTGTACTGGTTCTATGGTCTGGGTGTTGAGGAACCACTGCTATAGAGAAATTCAAGAGGATGGAATGAATACATTGAAGAGGCATCAAAACCGAAATTCTACTGCATTGATTCTCAGCACAATTCAGTTTGGCGCTTGTATTAGACTGGGAAATCAAATCATGTCATGCTCCTATTGGAGACTGACTCCGGGGGGGAGGGGAGGAACAGCTGACAGGGAGTGGAAGTGTGACTCTAGAGGTTGTGGAGGAGGCTGAGGAAGGGCAGAGGCTGGCTGGGCAATCAGAAGAAAACCCAGGCCCA
This sequence comes from Laticauda laticaudata, assembly GCA_004320025.1. NCBI lineage: Eukaryota > Metazoa > Chordata > Lepidosauria > Squamata > Elapidae > Laticauda > Laticauda laticaudata. Next base: position 17,671 of record BHFT01006970.1, on the reverse strand, counting down.
TCCCCTCTCCATCCTAGGGCATGCAGGGAGGACAGGATAAGGGAGAGACAGGAATGGTGTGGTCTATGGGGGAGGAAAGGGCCTTGATCCTCTTCATGGGCTGCAGCTGTGAGAACTGGTTAAAAGGACGGACCAGTGTGGGCCAGTGCTGGAAACAAAGTGTGGAAATATCTCTAGTCTGTCGTTCCTGAGTTTGGCATCCTTCCCAGTGTGTGTTCCAATATCTGTAGACATCAAGCCCTTATCTTGCCTGGTTCCCTTAATTGCTTCAGTGTGGTTTGCGCTGTTTTTACTCTTTATAATTTATAGGCATCTTTAGTTTAAAGAGCATTTCCTCCCTTTCATAACTGCTTGTAGGAGAATTTTTTGTCTGCAGTCAAGGATATTTAAAGCTTTGAAGGAATAAAATGGGCTTCACCTGTTTTTGTGACTGTGTTTATTTTGTATCCCACCGTGGGTCATCACAAATCATCTCTCAGAAAAAGCTGGTGGAAAGTCATTTTTGGGGGGCTACCCAGAAAATTGGAGTTTTCTCTGGAGTTTGAGTTGACTGAATTCAGCTTTTGCCTCATCCTTTTGCAGGGATCAACCCAGAGGTGGTATTCAGCCAGTTCTGACAGGTTCTGGAGAACCAGTAGCAAAAATTTTGAGTAGTTCAGAGAACCGGCAAGTACCACCTCTGACTGGCCCTCCCACGTCTATCCTCTGCCTCCCAATTCCCAGCTGATTGGTTGGGTCTTCTTTGGTTGCCCTGCACAGGGGAACGAAGCTGCAAAGCAGGTTAGTGGGATGGGGAGGAAATGGGATTTTGCAATAACCTTCCCCATGCCACGCTCAAGCCATGCCCACCAAGCCAAGCCCACAGAATCAGTAGTAAAAAAAATTGAATACCACCAATGGATCAACCTGCCCACTTCCAAATACCCAACACCCACTAAGCTAATTGTCCTGAGTTCACACAATTCAACTTTTAAGCTAGCATCTTGTGGGGATTAACCAATTAATGGCTTTACCAGAGGTGGGATTCAAATTTTTTAACAACTGGTTCTGTGGGCATGGCTTAGTTGGTGGGCATGGCTTGGTGGTCATGTTATTGGCTGGGCGTGGCCAGCTCAACATCACTCACATCGAGGTATGCATCTCCTCACCTGGCCTCTCGTATCTGTGGGCATGCTGCAACAGTCGTAAGTGTGAAAAATGGTCATAAGTCACTTTTTTCAGAGCCATTGTAACTTTGAATGCTCACTCCACACAAGCAAAGTACCAGCAAAGGAGGGAAAAATAACTCCAGAGAAGTTCCTGAGACAGGAAGTCTAGTCCTGCCAAGAATGTAATAAGGATTAACGGAGAGGCATTTTCTGTCAGCAACACCAGAATGTTTCCTTCCTGCCTTTCTGACAGGATTAGGCCAGTAATTTCTTCTAACAACCGGTTCTCCGAATTGCTTAGAATATTACAACCGGTTCTAGCGAATAGGTGCGAACCGGTAGAATCCCACCCTTGGGCTTTACCCAATGAAGACATGTTTGCAGATCCAATTGTATGACTTATAACCCATATTTTATAACTAAGCATGGACATCTGGAAGGAGAAAGCAAAAACATCAGCATGAAAGTTACAACTAAGCAGTTCAAGCCCTAACCCTTGTTTAGGTGTGTCACACGTGCACTGCAGGTAGAAAGTCAGGGCTCCAATCACAATCGTGAGCACCATTTTGGTTCATCTGGTTGTGTTTTCTGTCTGGTCTGCCTGGTAGGGCTGAGCCTGGTAGAGAGATATTTGTACTATGAAAAGTTGAACATTTGCACATAGTTCAAGGCTAGTTTATTGGTGCAAAACACTTCCTTTGGTTTCCGATGAAGCCTTCAAAATCAAACACTCACTTTGTTCGGTGATCTCTCAAAATCCTGATAATTTTTTTATGTTTTATTTTATTTGTTTGTTTGCTTGTGAGAAGAAGTCCTCTTATCCTTTGCAAGAAATTTTAGAAGTGATTTCTGTCAACTGAATAATAAGGAGGAAAGCACAGGAGAATTTTTCTGCCTGGAATAAAGACAAATGAATAAAACATAACTATATATGCATATACTTATCATATCTCAATAGCAGAAAATATTGTCATACAATTCAATTTGTCCTGACCTTGTAGACAACGAAGAGACAATGCTCACCTGAAGCTCCCAAAATTTCTTTCTAGCCAAGAAGAATTCTGTTTTTTTCTGCCTTTCACCTATATCCATCACATATACAATATTATTTCTGGGCAATCTTTCCAATACAGAGCACAGAAAAGGAGTCAGAAGTAGCCAGCCAAACAAATGAAAGGCATGAGATGAAAAAGAGAAACACATTAAAACGAACACATTTTCTTTAAAGGCATAAGTTTTCATAGCTCATACAATCTTGACTTTGAATAAAATAGGCTACTCTGAAAAGCAGCTACCAGAATTCTGATTTTTGGCTACCATAGAATAACATGGCTTTCCAATGACAATCTCTCATATTATTTTACACCAGTTTTTTTCTACCTTGACAACTGTAAGGCATCCAGATTTTAACTCCCAGAATTCCCCAGCTTATTATTCACTGTATCTCTCTTTTCCTATTTATTCTTGCTAGTCATCCTTTGTTCCACCATTTGCAAACACTACTTCATATGCCAATTTTGGTCTTTGAGTTTCTCGCCTCTGTCATGTGGAAGAGCTGACCGACTCACCTAACTCCATCTTCCTTTAGCTACCTCCCTCAAACCTCACCAGAAGATTTTGCGATGCATTGATTTTATTTATTTATTTGTATCCTGCCTTTATTATTTTTACAAATAAGGCAGTGAACATATTCAACACATCTTCCTCCTTCTCCATAAATACATGATGCAAGTAGGAAGACATTACACTTCCTTGCCCAAGCACTGAATTATTTCTTCTGGGTGAGAACTTATTCTCCCACAAACACAAATGTCCTGACAGTGAGAACAATCAACCAGTGTTGCCTTCAGAAGTTGCAGGAGTTCCATCACTGGAGGCTTTTAAGAAGAGACTGGATAGCCACCTGTCTGAAATGATATTAGTATAGAGTCTCATCTCCTGTTTGAACAGGGAATTGGATTGGAGAAGTCCAAGATCCCTTCCATCTCTGATATTTAGCATCGGCTGTCTGTCAGAGCTCCAACAAATCGCCCTTCATCCAGTGGTGGGATTCAAATTTTTTTACAACCGGTTCTGTGGGTGTGGCTTGGTGGGCATGGCAAGGGAAGGATACTGTAAAATCTCCAGTTTGAGGTGGGATTTGCTGGTTCTCCAAACTACTCAAAATTTCTGCTACTGGTTCTCCAGAACCTGGTCAGAACCCTCTGCCCTCATCCAAATCAAAATTCTCTAGCTGCATCTCAGAAAAAGTAAATTGGTTTATTAGAAATTGCCATGCTGGTGCATGGCTGGATGTAGCCGATACTAAATCACATCATACATTTTCCCCTTGACCCTGGTCTTTCCCCCACCCCTTTGATGTGACTTCTCCAAAGGGACACATCCGTTTCCAAAAGTCATCCATCATACTCTCCAATAACCTTCATATGCTTCAATAACTTTGGGCTGCCAAGGTGATTATCTAAGCATTTCAAGAATGCCTTGTTTACCCCCACTCCCTTTTTCTGGCAGCTAAAAAGACCAAAGGAGTATCTTTTCAGTTGACACTATGTTCTTTTCCAAACTTAGTCTTAATGTGCCTGATAGGATTTTTGCCAACTGTTGGAGAGCCATGAGGGCATCTGATCCATTACCATTTTGCCTCCTGAGCTGTTGAATTAAAGAGAGGTTAAGCTTTTAAAATGTGAATAAGCAACTTTAAAAGTTGCCTGGAGCCTTGGATCGTTAAACACCAAAAATGAAGATGGATGGACGAATGAATAGATGATATTAACCGAAAAGGGTTATAAGGGAAACTATCTTGATGTTAATGACTATAGGAAGTTTTTTAACTTCCAAACTTGATGGATGGTTCTGCCTTGGAGGCTTCACCTAATCAAAGGAGTTAAAAGGAACTTGCACAGTAGAGAGTCTTTAATCCCTTTTTAGTTATTTTCTAAGATCTGCTTAAATATGAGATCAAAGCAGTGATGCAGGGGGAAGATGCTATCATTTACACTACAAGGTTAAATGTGAGTGGGTAGAACCCTATTTACACAGAAGAACACTTCACCCCATCCTTATATAAGTTATTCTCAACTGACTATTTAACTGGTTATTCTCAACTGGGGGCAGAATTTCCCTTGCTAAGTCAGGCAGTCTTTAAGTGAGTTGCACTCGACTGTATCTCCTTTGCCACAATTGTTAAGTAAATCACTCAGAAAGCTCTAACTGCCCAAGATGCTGCTGATCCAGTTCTACAGAGGAATTATTGAGTCTGTTATTTGCACCTCTAAAACTGTCTGGTTTGGTTCTGCAACCCAACAGGACAGACACAGACTCCAGAGAGTAGTTAGGACTGCAGAATGAATAATACAGATGACCTGCTCAACGTGCCTCCATGGAGACGCTGACGCAATGAGTCAAAAAGGGGCTGTGTGAAAATATCTACAGACCCCTCACATCCTGGATATAAACTGTTTCAACTCCTTCCCTCAAAACGATGCTATAGAGCACTTGCACACCAGAACAATTGAGACACACACGACAGTTTTTTCCTGAATGCCATCAGTCTCGCTAAACAAATAATTCCTCAACACTGTCAAATTACTTGGTAAGACTGTATTATTATTATTATTCTCATTCTTCCTATTACCTATCTCTTCCCACTTATGACTATAACTGTGTTGCATGTATCCTTGACAATTTATTATGAGTTATTAGTAGTATGATTTGATTGCTTATTTGTACCCTATGACTCATTATTAAGTGTTGTACCTTATGATTCTTGACTCTTGATGAATGTATCTTTTCTTTTACTGTGCACTGAGGGCATTGCACCAAGACAAATTCCTTGGTGTGTCCAATCACACTTGGCCAATAAAGAATTCTCTTCTCTTTCTCTTCTCTTCTCTTCTCTTCTCTTCTCTTCTCTTCTCTTCTCTTCTCTTCTCTTCTCTTCTCTTCTCTTCTCTTCTTCTCTATTCTATTTCTATCCTTTATTCCTCCATTATTCTATTCCTATTCCATTCCATTCTATTCTATTCTATTCTATTCTATGAACTCAGTTTCCTCCATCAACTTTGCTTGATGAAAGATTGTCCTAGTGGACAAGCATTTAAATATGAGCCAGCCATATGCTGCAGCTGCCAAAAAAGCCAACACAGTTTTAGGCTGCATAAACAGAGAGACAGGATCAAGATCTCGTGAAATGTTAAAATTATTGGATGTGAACCTCTCAGCTTCTCCAAAAGTTGCCCATTGTAATGTGACAGAATATTTTTAAATGCTTTGGGAGTAATCATGATAACTGATTTCAGCTAATACGACTTATCTGTGCAGTGGTGGATTTCCAAATATTTCCTGCTGGTTCTGAGACAGTGCTTTGCGTGAGCATGCACAGAACTCAAAGACTGCCCTCTGTATCAATGCTGGTGAGTTGTGCAGGCATGCCTAAAGCGTGCGCATGCCTAACGTATGCTTCACACATATGCAGAGCTCAAAAACCTCCCTCTGTATTAACACTGGTGAGCTGAGCTCAGCTGAGGTGCAGCAATCCCCTTGCTGTCTCCCTCCCTCCCTCCCTCCCTCTCCCTCCCACCTTCCTTCCCTGTCTCCTCTATCTCTACCTCATCCTCTCCCTCCGTCTCTGCCGCG
>BHFT01006970.1:0-11877 GCA_004320025.1 Laticauda laticaudata | reverse complement strand
CAGCTGAGCTAAAAAAACAAGGGAATATAGGACAGGGAATGGCGGGGGGGGGGCAGGAGGGGGGGGGCAGCCAGAGGTGGTATTTGCCAGTTGCCCAAACCAGAACTGGTCCAAATCAGCTGGACACCACCTATGCTTTGTAGGTTTTTGCTGTGGAGCAGGAGGAAGGGAAGAAAAAGGAAAATTGATCTGTAATATAAAAGTAACATCTGTGCTAGCTTTTGGTCATGCAGTGGTGGAATTCAATTTTTTTTTACGACTGGTTCTGTGGGCGTGGCTTGGTGGGGATGGCAGGGGAAGGATACTGCAAAATCTCCATTCGCTCCCCACCCCACTAACCTTCTTTCCAGCTCCGTTCTCCTGTGCAGGGCAACCAAAGGGAGACCCAGCCAATCAGCTGAGACTCAATGGGAGGCAGAGAAGAGATGGGGGCAGGGCCAACCAGAGGTGGCATTTGCCGGTTCTCCAAACTACTCAAAATTTCCAGGACTGCTAATGCCACAACTGGTCCGACCTGGCTGGATACCACCTCTGCTTATGTGGCATGTCCTGCATGTTTAAATCAAATCCATTGTTACAGGAAGTAACTTCTTTCAAAATGAATGAGTGGAAATGAATAAATTGACTATAGAAGTGAAAGGAAAAGAAGATTCAGAATATTATGCAATGGGGAGAAATGGTATGATAATGATAGAGAATAGAAATAAGAAAAGAAAATGTATATAATGGATGGAGAAGGTATAGAAATAAAATGTATAGTATGTATTGGATATGGAATCTGGTTCTATAAAAAAATGTCACAGCACTGTTTAATATGTGATTGAGATATGAAAAAAGGAATAAAAAAGGAATAAAAATACATATATTTAAAAAAAATTGAATCTATTATTGCCTGAACCCCTTCCTTGATTTTTTTTACAAAACACCTATCATACATGTTACAAAAAAAAAAAAAGCCCATGAGGCTTCTGGAATTAAGGGGAAAAAACCATGTGACATGTTCATAAAAAGAAAAATGCCCCTTCAGTCAAATCAATGAAAACTTCGTGTCTGTGTGGACACATTCAAACGGTTTCCTTGGTAACCACACACAGAGGTAGGTTTGGTGGTCTTTTTCTGAGATGCTTTTTGACTTTCCATCCTGGTTTAGGATCCCTACCTTTCCTGGTGGTCTTCCTCTGAATATTAACCATGCCCAACCATACTTAGCGTTCTGGTGACCATCTGAGGCGCCTTGCTCTATGCATAATCAATGGAGGACACTCTACATCGGGGGTGTCAAACTCAAGGCCTGGGGCCCAGATCCAGCTCACAAGGTCCTTAGATCTGGCCTGTGGGGGCAACCTGGAAATTCCAGAGGACTGGCCCCCGGTGCCTCTGTCAACGAAAACGGAATTCGGGAGCCCGTTTCCACTTGGGCCACCACAGGTGCTCTGACATAAGTGACTTCGAGCTGGCCATGCCCACCCTGGCGACATCCACCCAAGGCCCCCAAGGTCAAACACAACCCTGATGCAGCCCTCAATGGAATCGAGTTTGAAAGCCCTGCTCCAGTAGTGGGATTCAAAAAAAAATTACTACCGGTTCTGTGGGTGTGGTGTGACTTGGTGGGGGAAGGTTACTGCAAAATCCCCCTTCCCTTCCCCACCCCACTAACCTGCTTTGCAGCTCCGTTCTCCTGTGTAGGGCAACCAAAGAAGACCCAGTTGATCAGCTGGGACTCAATAAGAGGCAGAGAATAGATGAGGGTGGGGCCAGTCGGAGGTGGTATTGGCCGGTTCTCCCAACTCCTCAAAATTTTTGCCACTGGTTCTCCAGAACTAGTCAGGACCGGCTGAATATCACCTCTGCCCAGCTCTACATTGTAGGGAAGCCAATTGAGAATGCAATGATGCAAAGACGGTGGGCCCTTTTTTCCCATTAATTTGAGGAAAGGTTTGTTTCTACCCCCACCCCACCCCACCCCAAGAGGTGAGAAACTACCAGCAGCTTCAGCAATCAAAAGGAAAAGAAATTCCAGAAAGTACAGAGAAGAGACCTGGGGATATAGGCCATGGGTATAAGGGGCGAGGGTTCAGGGGCATCATGATTGAAACCTTATGCTCTTATGCGCATTGCACTTTATGCATCTGTAAAAAGGAGGCAGGGCTTCAATCACATGAGTGCCTTATTGACTGTTTTGATTTATGGGTGACTGGTGACCCCTTATAGATTTTTTTCTTTTTCTTTTGCATGAAATGGAAAAGGATACACTTATGGCTTGTGGTTTTGATGATTCAGGAAAAAATAGGTAACAGGAAAAAATGAGTTCTTTTGTAATTACAGAGTAAGAGATTAGTAATGGCTGCAAAGGAAATTGGAAGTTTCCTTCCTTGCTCCCTCCCTCCCTTTCTCCCTCCTACCCTTCTTCCACCCTTACTTGCTTCTCTCCCTTCCTTTCCCTTTCCTTCTCCTTCCTCCCTTCCCTTCCCTTCCTTTCCCCTCCCTTCCCCTCCCTTCTCTTCCCTTCCCTTTTTCTACATGGAGCCCCACCATCATTCTCAGCACTCCAATCGTGGTTAATTTTGGGGTTCTCAGAACTGACCAAGGAGCCAGACAGATAGACAAATGTTTGAATTTCCAACTCTGTGTCAAATTGCCAACTCTGTATCCCCTAAAGATAAAGGAACTAAATGTATTATAATACATATATTGACGGCGGCAAGAATCGCTTATGCACAGAATTGGAAATTAGATAGTACCCCCTCTGATAGTATGATAATAAAGAAAGTAATGGATTGCGCAGAGATGGTCAAACTCACATTGGAACTGCAAGAGAGAGAAGATATGGAATATTATATGGTTTGGGAAAAGTATAATTGGTTAGATAGTAGAAACAAAAATTAATGTAAATATGTTACATTTAGATCAAATATTTGATCTAAATGGAAATGTCAATGGCAGTGTTGCGAAGATTGTAAATGAGTTTTTTTTTTAATGTGGAAAAGTACAATAATTTTTTTTTTAAAAAAAAGAACGACTACTCAATATTTCAAGTATTCCATATTTTAATCCTTTTTTACGGGCTTTTTCAAGGAGGGAGGTAGAGGGGAACAAAAAAATCTGATTCTGTCCTGCTTGAGACCTATTGATTCACCTCTGTTTTTTACTTTAATTGTGAAGAGTGTCCAGTGGCAAACATGTGAATTGAGGGAAGTAAACTAATTTGGACATTCTTCCAATGCCCCTCCAGGAGACTTTTAGTCAAGTATTTTTTTAACTTCTAATTATAAATACAAATATCTTCTGGAGGGTAATTAAGCTATTTAAATAGATGAGGAATATCCCAGCATGTTATGGAATGGATTCAGGAGGATGCAGGAAAAGATGATTCAGAAATGCTGGGAATGAAGATCTTCAATGATGGGCATCTAAGAAAGTCAGGTGCATTATCTGTACCAAAGGGTAGAAAGCCACATAAGATGTGTTCAGTGAACCGTGGCTTAATGCTACTAACTGTGACAGGGATCTTGGATAATCACTTAAATATGAGCAACAGTGTGTAGCAGCAGCCAAAAAAGCTGAGGCAGTCCTGGGCTGCATTGATAAATGGATAGAAACAAGAACACAGGAAGTTCTAGGACTCCTTTACAAAGCCTTAGAAAGACCAGACTTGGAATACTGCATCCAGTTTTAGTCACCACAATATAAAAAAGATGTTGAGACTGGAAAGAATGCAGAGAAGAGCAAAAAGAATGATTTGTGGAGCTGGAGGCTAAAACATATGAAGAACAGTTACAAGAATTGGGTATATCTAGTCTAATGAAAGGAAGGACTACAATGACAGGATAGCAGTGTTCCAATACTTGAGAGGCTGCCACAAAGACAGGAGAGTCAAACTATTTTCCAAAGCACCAAAAGGCAAGGTAAGAAACAATGGATGGAAACTAACCAAGGAGAGAAGCAACCTAAAACTAATGAGAAATTTCCTAACAGTGAGAGCAATCAACCAATGGAACAGAAGAACCAATTTGCCTTCAGAAGTTGTGGGAGCTCCATCACTGGAGGCTTTCAAAAAGAGACCGGACAGTCACTTTTCTGAAATGGTATAGGCCAAGGTCTCCTGCTCAACCAAGGAGTTAGACTAGAAGACCACTGAGGACCCTTCCAACTGTATGAAAGGGTCTTCCAACTATGCTCTAGATACTCTCACCCATAATGGCTGGAAGGAAAGGCATCCATATGTACAAAAAGGGTAAACTTTGGATAAGACACAGTAGTATCACCTTGCAGATTTTAACTGCAACTTCTTCAGTTGAGATTGTTCTCCTCTGTCCATGCACAAACACATATTGTCAGGATGGGAGGGTTGTTTTATCAGTTTCTGAAGTCATGTTTGTGTGTGTATGAGAGAGAAAGAGAGAATTCTCTGCAAACACAAACAACCTGGGATTAGCAGCTAACAAATATATTTAATGCTTGTCTGACTAATTTCCAGATCACAGGTGACCATCTCTAAGCCCTTCCACAGTTTCCAGATGTTTTCCATGTTGCTGACTTCCTGTTTTGACTATTTTATTGAAACACTCTCGGCCAAAGGACGTTTTAAATCAGAGCAATGTTTTATTCATTAAGGGGAGGCTTAAAAATGGTTTGCTTTTATTATTTTTCCACTGACCTGATTTTGAATGGTAGAATTTTGCAGACAGTGAAAGAGCAATCTTAGGCTGGCAGTAAGTTTTTATTTCCCTTATTCTAGTAGATTAGGTGTTTTCTACGTGATAACACACTAAGTAAACCCGCTATTTCCCCTCACTGGCCAAAAGGTCAAGCTGGCAATGCAACCATGATGCAAGACAGAGGTGGGGAACTCTGGCCCCTTTATGACTTTGTGGACTTCAACTCCCAGAATTCCTCCCAGAATTCTCCAGATTCCCAGAATCACCAGCCATGTGATTCGACATCATGTAGTTCCAGTCTACAACACAGTCCTTTCAGCAGTTTCCAAGAAGGCTCTACACCCATTTGCACTACTCAGGTGATCCTGAGAGCACAGATAAACCCCCACAAGTGGCCTCAATGATTCTCAAAAATGATGCAAATGACCAAATAAATGACTGCAGGGAGTGTAAACCATTCCATTATCCAGCCAGAACTGAAGAAGCTTCTTGGATGAGAAGAGAAACATCTTCAAAGAAAAACTAGAAAGTCCAGTTGCTTATTGAAAAAAAATCACCCTTGGGACCCTTAACAAGTTGCACAAACCCAAATGTTGGTTAATTCAACAGCCAGTTTAGGTATGGTATGAATAGAGCCCATCAAATTGTCCCGATTTCACGTTAGAAGGAGCTAACAGGACATTTTAGGCATTAATGGACATGCTGAAGCATTGGACATAACAGTTGCAATCACCTTCCATTAGCCTCCACACTTAATCAGATTAGTTTATCAGTGTCTCCATAGATTTATCAATCATTAAAGAAATAAGAGAAACTGTTCTCACTTTCTCTGAAGGAAAGGGCTAATCCAACAGATTGGATTCTGAAGGACAATAAAAACTGTGGGTTCTTTCCTTTTCTTTCTTTTTTACTAGAATGCCACTTAAATAGACTTCAGATATAGCATCCCAATCCTTGCTTTCTCAGCTCTGAACTCTTAAAATACAGTTTCCAGTGATAGCTACCCATCTTCTCCTAATCAAGTTGCAGTATTTTCTCTCGACTGAGCTTGCCCAAATGCTTTTAAGTGTAAGGAGAATCAGGGTTGTCACCACTGAAATGCTTGCATTTGTGATGTCCTACAAAATATAACCACTCTCTCCCTCTCTCTCTCCTTCCTTCTCCCTCCTCTCTCCCTCACTTCCTCATTCTCATTCCTGTCTCCCTTCCTCTCCCTCCTCCCCCTCCCTCCCTCTCTCTCTCTCCTTCCCTTCCTATCTCCTTCTCTCTCTCCCTCTTCTTCTCCCTCCCTCTCCCCCTCCTTCCCTCTCCCTCCTTCTCTCCCTGTCTCCTTCTCTCTCTCCTGCTTCCCCTCCCTCCCTCCCTCCCTCTCTCTCCCTCCATGAGACAAAAGAAGAGGAAAAAGGTGTGTTGTAAATCAGCCCCAGAATTGCCTTTTGTTCAGCTGGGCTGCTCATTATAGTGTCAGATCCTAAAGAGTCAGTGGATTCAAAAGTGCTGAGTCTCCTTGACTACCACCAGCCCAGCATGAATCTTCACACAGCATGAATCTTCACACACTTACCTTATTAAACATACCTTGTCAAAAACAAACATTATCTCATGAGTGTACCGCACCAGGAAAAGAAGTTGCATATCTTAACGTATATGTTGCAAAAGGTGGCCTTTGGTGGGTCATGTTATTTCTGTTCGTAGTCGCTTTCCTGTATTCGTATTTATAAGATCATCGTGTCCCATTTCTCCATTCGTGTTTTGCTTTTTTAAAAAAATCACATAAAAACATACCTTATATACAAACAATATGACCTTGAAAACATTGTTCTTGCTAGCAATAGACTTGGGAGAGCATTTGCTCTCAAGCTTTTCATGTTGAATTCTATTATGTACACTTCTGGGTGAATTTGGAGCTAAATCCTGCATTAAACAAACAAACAAACCAGGAATTATGGGAGGAAAAGATGATTTGGGTCCAGTCTGCAAGCTCATCTTACATGTTTTTTTTTCTTTCAGTTTACCACCTGGTTGGTTAGAAATTTGGGAAGGCAAATGACCAGTTTCTCCCTTTTCTGACTGTTTTATCCTTCTGTTTATTTATCCATGTATCAACTGCAAGAATTTCCAAAGCAACTCTCTGCAGCAAACAAGGAGGAAAGAATTTAAAACAGCCAAATCCACCCAAAAATAAATAGTAGAAGCCACCCAGGTTGGAGAAATAACAATATAAACAACAACATATAAACAAGTAGAGATTGGCAAGTTTAAGACTTGTGGACTTCAACTCCCAGAATTCCTCAGCTAACATGACTGGAGGAGGAACTGCCATAGACTAAATAAATAATAGTCAGCACTAAAATGGCACTAGATAAGAGTCATTGGAATTTAAGTGGGGTTGGACTTAGTAAGAACGTAATGACTCCAGGCTGGTTCCTCTAGTAACTCTCTTGCCAGACGGATGGAGCAATTAAAATGAAATGAAGATGACACACTTGCTGAGGGTTTGTTTTCTGGAAGAAGAAGTAGGATAAAAGGAGATCATGGGGTAAATGTCCATCTGTTTCTTGCAGGCCCCTATGTTTTCATTCATGAGTTTGTTCCTGTCCACTTTTGCATTCATTGGAGGTTCTTTCTTTCTTTCTTTCTTTCTTTCTTTCTTTCTTTCTTTCTTTCTTTCTTTCTTTTTTTAAAGAATTGCATGAAAATTTTAAATCTGGAGATAAGAATGCCATAAGTGTAAAAAAGGATTGTGTCTCTGCACATTTTCAAGATCTGTGTCAGATTCACCAAATTCCAATTGAAGAAGGGAGATTTCAGTTGTGATTGGATGAGGAAAAAATCTAATAGTTACAAACCACCGCAACCAGACCAAGAACAGTCATGTTATAACACTGCTGGGTTGCTGAAAAGAAGAAACTGTGTCTGAACCATTTCTGATTCTCCATAAAATACCAAGAAGTGGCCAGGGGGAGATCAAATCAAATCAAGCCTTTTAATCACACTTCATCAGCTGCATTCCTAGAACCTCCCTGGAAACACTTTCAAAACATTTATTTATGGAATCAATTATTAATAAGATTTATGAAGCTATCCCTCTCATGATTTGTAACTCTGCATGGTATACGAAAAACACAAAAATAAAGATGATAGCCATAAACAGATTGACCACCAAATCAAACATATAATCGATATATAATCAAGGCTAATGATATAGAAGCATCAAAAGTATGCAATACAGAACTGACTCATTGGCTATGTCAGTCTAGAATAGAATGAAATAGAAATGGAAATGGAAATGGAAATGGAAATAGAAATAAATAGAACAGAATAGAACAGAATAGAATTCTTTATTGGCCAAGTGTGATTGGATGAATAAGGAATTTGTCTTGATGCAAATGTTCTCAGTGTACATAAAAGTAAAGATACATTTGTCAATAGTCAAGTATCATTAAGTACAACACTTAATAATAGCCATAGGGTAAAATAAGTAATTGAATCATACTAGGAAACAGTCGATAAAGCAACAAGGTTACAGTCATACAGTCATAAGTGGGAGGAGATGGGTGAAAGGGAGGATAGGAGGATTAATAGTAATAGTAGTGCAGACTTTGTAAATGGTTGGACAGTATTGAGGGAATGGTTTGTTTAGCAGAGTGATGGTGTTCAGGGAAAAAAACCTGTCCTTGTGTTCTAGATGTTCTGGTGTGCAGGGCTCTATAGCATCATTTTGAAAGAAGGAGTTGAAACAATTTATGTCCGGGATGTGAAGAGTCTGTAGATATTTTCACAGCCCTCTTTTTGACTCGTGCAGTAGACAGGTCCTCAATTGAAGGCAGGTTGGTAGTAATTGTTTTTTCTGCAGTACTAATTATACTCTGGAGTCTGTGTCTGTCTTGTTGGGTTGCAGAACCAAACCAGACAGTTATAGAGGTTCAGATGACGGACTCAATAATTCCTCTGTAGAATTGGATCAGCACTGAAGTCTAATGCATTGAAGAAAAGCCAAGCCTTTCTAACTCTATGGTAGGGCCAAGGAGACAGATGCAGTAACAGAGAAGATAAGCCTCCTAGGTCCCATTGAATGACCCTGCTTCAGGAAGACTGGGAGCATGCTTGCCTTCCATACTTGCATGGGACAGGCACAGATCACTGAAGGTCCTGTAAGTAAAATGCCATCATGATTCCATATTTGGGGCATGATCAACTGCATAGCCATAAACAAACATATCATAGAGTTATACTACTTTATCCATGCTTCTTTGGTGCTCAGTAAGGTGTGTGAAGCCCTCAAGACTCCTCATTTTCCAGAGATGAACTTCTAAGTAGAAGTTGAAGTTGTTGCCATCCTGGACTTTGTATGGAGATGTGTGATCTTCAAAATTTCCCAGCTAGGATGGCTAGTTGGATGATCCCATGTGGATGATCCCATGTGTTGAGGTAATTCCTCATTAGGAGAATGAATGCACACAGGGAGACGTAGTGAGAGTAATGTTGAATAACACACACATAGCACACAGCTACATTGTGTAGTAAAATGTAGGTTTTACTTCCAGTAAACGGTTAAAAAAAGTCCAACAAACAGTCCAAGTCATACATAGTTATAGCAGTTAGTTTTCAGTCCAGGGATAATCCAATAACAAAGTCCAGTATCAAAAACAGGTCAGTAATCAGACTCACATTAATCCAAGAAGAACGAAGATCAGCAACAGTCAATAGGGAAATGCAGGAACGGCAACACTCAGAAACCAGGTTTCTGGCTCCTATTATGGCCGTTTGAGGAACCACACCCAATTACAATTTTAACATTCCCTTAAAGAGACAGTATTAAAATGTCTATTCTGGTTGATATATTTCCAACTGAACTGTTAGGTGATTTACATTCCTAACACCATGCTTTTGGGATGTTCCAATGGATGATAAATGGCTGCCCAACAATGAAGCTACCACAAGAATGTGAAACACTTGGCCTCTGGATGGCGTTGGACTGAAAAATCTGGGGCTAAGTTTTCATTTTCAATTAATTACAATTAGTTACTTGGAACAACTGAGTGGTGTGGTGGCCTAGAGGTGCAGCTCTTGCCTCACAATCAGGAGGCTGTGAGTTTGATTCTAGGTAGAGGCAGATATTTCCCTCTCTGGGCACGATGAGAATGTATCTGCTGAACAAAACTCCACATTGGTGACAGGAAGGGCACTCAGCTCCATTCAGTTGCCCAGACTCCACCCCACAAGGGATTATGGGGTCATTAAAAGAGGATGAGTTCTTGGGGCAACTGATTACACATCATCATGTTAGTGTCAATTCTTAGTGGCTGCTTAGATAGACCTTCTCCAGCTGATCTACCATTCAGAACCCCATTTCTTTTAATCGCGTGCTCTTCATTGCAGTAGAGTCTATTCAGACTTTTGCAGCATTAATTTAGCACCAGAAAAATAAACACAGATGGCTGATGCTTCATTTAACATATTTAGAAACATAATAAGTAGATTTTACAAGCCAGTTGTAGATTTCCCCAACATGGAACAAACTCAGACAGAAACATGTAGCAAGTTCAGAGCAGAGCTCCAGTCTTCAGCATGCAAGCAAGTTAGTTTCATTCTCAATAGGCAGAGCTTCACATAGCTTCAGAGCTGCAGAGCTTAATATAGAGCCACACCTGGGCTAATTTTAGTTTCAGTTTCCAGCCTAGGCTAATTCTAGTTTCAGTTTCCAAAACAGTCCTCATTGACTGACTTAGTTGCCATGCCTATTCATTGGCTGACTTTGTTACCAAGCTCTATTCCAGTTCATGAAAATACTGACAGAGTCCATCCACCCTTCTGACAATGACCCTTTTCATTTTCCCATGTATTTAACAATTTCCCCTTTGGTTCCTCAATACAGGTAGTCCTCAATACAGGTAGTCCTCAACTCAATACAGGTAGTCCTCAACTTATGATCTCAACTGAGTCCAGGATTTCTGTTGCTAAGCAAGACAGTTGTGCAGTGAATGTTGCTGCATTTTACAACTTCCCTTCCCACCTTTAAGGAAAGCACTGCAGTTGTTAAGTTAGTAACAAGGTTGTTAAGTTAATCTGGCTTCCCCATTGAATTTGCTTGCCAGAAGGTCACAAAAGCTGATCCCAAGAACACTGCAACCATTGTAAATACAAACCAGGTGCCAAGCACCTGAATTTTGATCACATGACTGTGGAAGGATGCTGCAATGGTTGTGTAGGAAAGGGTCATAAGTCACCTTTTTTCACTTTGCATGGTCACTAAACAAACTATTGTGATTTGGGGACTACCTGTAATTCTAATTTAGGGGCAAATTGGGGAGAGCTTTGCGAAACTGCCTACAACTCTGTGGCTTCAGGTTATGCTTCTCTGATTTAGAGTAGGTGGACTTTCCCTGGAGAAGAATATGTGGTTGAGTATCTAGCCTGGACAGCACTTGATGCTCAAGACCAAAAAAAGGGCTCCAGAATGTAGCTGAGCAGGCAAGTAACATATCTTTTGAACTCCTTCCACAAATGGCTCTTTTACTAGCCACCTTGGGCTCACCCATGTAGTAAAAGAGACCCTGGACCCCGACCATTATAGGCCAAATTGATGTTTAATTCAGGTTCTTTACATACAGGTGGAGCAACAACATGTGACCAGCTGGGGAACACCTTTGCAAAGTTAGCGCTGGGAGCTCTGCTTTCTGGAGCAACTTTTATCCATTCAGGACCCATACATCTGGCAGCCATGCCCCTCATTAACCCGTCCCTCATGTCGGTCCTCCCCCCTCCCATCCAGACACCTCAGGAGGCAGAGAATAGATTGGGGCAGGGCCAGTCAGAGGTAGTATTCAGCAGGTTCTGACCAGTTCTGGAGAACCAGAAGCAGACATTTTGAGTAGTTCAGAGAACCAGCAAATACCACCTCTGACTGGCCCTGCCCTCATCTCTTCTCTGCCTCCCATTGAGTCCCAGCTAATTGGCTGGGTCTTTTTTGGTTGCCCTGCACAGGAGAACAGAGCTGGAAAGCAGGTCAGCAGGGTGGGGAGGAAATGGAGATTTTGCAGTATCCTTCCCCTGCCACACCGACCAAGCCACACCCACAGAAGTGGTAGTAAAAAAAAATTGAATCCCACCACTGGTTCACATGTTGATGAAGTTTCAGATAATCGTTTAAGGGCCTGTCACATTGGCCAACGGATGCAAAACGTTTGTAAAAAGGACACAGCGGACGAGAAAATGT
>BHFT01006964.1:0-17428 GCA_004320025.1 Laticauda laticaudata | reverse complement strand
GCATGCTCAGTGAACACTTTGCATCCGATATACATCCGTGCGGCATCCCCTTTGTTTCCTATAGACGTCCGTGATGCATCCGCTTAATCCGCTATGCATCCGCCCCTTCCGCTATGCGTCTGCTTCGTAATTCTCCCCCAGAACCCCTTCGGAGGTGTCATCCACTTCCATCCGCTGTCATCCGCTAGGCTTCCAATGAACATCCGTTTAACATCCCCACTACATACTATCTATGTCCGTTCTTTCCGTTCTTTTCTGTTCTGTTTATGCAAATTTTTGCCACTTTTTGGAGCGGATGACAACAGATGGAACCACCCCCAAAATTTTGCTCGTCCGCTGTGTCCTTTATGCATATGTTTTGTGTCTGTTGGCCACTGGGACTGGGCCTTAAGTAAGTCTCTTGCTTCATGCATCCTTGATCAAGTTAGAATCTGCTCTCTGGAATGCTCAAATGCACAGAGAGAATGCTTTAACCTTCAACAGGAAGCAGGTGCTATGGATATTCTCCTACCTGTTCTGAACCACCTTATTCAGTCTAAATCTGAAGCACTGCACTGTTTTATTACACAACTGTTTTATTTATCCTGGGTTTTTTGGTGATGATATCTCTATCATATCATAACAAGCACCAGCACCATAAAAACCAAGGCAAATCAAACACTGCAAAATATTCCAGTGACTGGCACAATTTAAGACAGAAAAAGGCAGTGTTCTTCTTCTCTTTTGTTGGAATGCAGGACATTCACATGTTCTGGTGACCTCTCTTCTATATACAGCTTTGTGTGGAACAGATCACTATGTGTTCATGGTGATTTTTACAAGCAAGATTTGAAGGCATTCACAGATTCTTTCCCAGAATTGCATCATCAGATACCATGGATTAACTATGCAATATTCAAAGGTGCATAAATTGAATAATAAAATATTGGGCGGAGTATACTCATGTCCGTTCATTCTTTTTAAATTTCCAGGTGGTTGGCTGCTGCTTCAAGCATAAAGAACAGTCAGAAATACCAAAGCAATAAACACACAAACCTCTCTTCATTAATATAAAATCAAATATGTCCTGGGAATATTCATTCCTCAATCCACGGTCCCACATGGTCTTTGGAAGAGTCTTTTCACAATTTTGTAAAAACCAGAGTGAGAGGCAGATTTTGTTTTTGATGGATGGAAATTCCACAAGAAGACAGGAGTTCCTGCAGGCATATATTTTATGGGAATGGAGATGTCAGCAGACCTTCTCTTCAGGGATGCTATATCTCATGGATACTAGGCATGATATCTTATAGGATTTTAAAGATTGTGACCAGCACCTGGAATTTCATCCCCAAACTAATCAGCAATCTCTGACAGTAGTTATGTTATCCGGCTATATTAGCCTACAATAGTTTGAGCATGTCTGCTTCTAGGAGGAAAGACTTACATTTTAGGATGAATTCCAGAGCTTGAATTTAAAGTATTAAACAAAACAATATAAATGACATAACTTATTGCCCTTTCCCCAGCTTTACATGGAACCCTTCTGTATCTGGAATTACCTTTGGTTGCTTCAGTTTATATTCATTCTTAATAGATATATTCCCATATGTAATATTGTCACAACACGACTGATACTGCCCATCTTGCAATGAAATGACTTTGGGCAGCTACTGTAATACTATATATCAATCTTTGTCCCACAGGGCTAACATTGTCTGTTCTAGATCTTTTTCAGGTTTCAGACACTGGGAAATCTTTTTTATCACTGCTTCTAAATTCTTTCTTTCTCCGGAGTCAAACTTGGAATTTCCAATATGTTGACCTTCACTGAATGATTGTCCTTTCCTGTGTGACCAACTTCCATGGCCATGGCAAAGAAAAAATAGAGGTACAAGGGTAAAGGGTAGCAGTGTATGTGAAAAATGAAAATAAAAAACAGACCCATTGGCTCAAGGATGCTTGAAATCTTGCATCTCTCTCATTATAATTAAGTGAAGGGTTCTGTATATAATGTATATTTCATTTTCAACACTTTCTTAAGTGCTGAATTTTTTTTTCTCCTGGAAAGAGTTGTTAGAATTTTAGCATGAAGACTGACAACATGGATTTATAGAAAACAATCCACATTGTTCTCTAGCCAGAAAATAATCTCCTTTTCTTTAGTGCCTTTATTCTTTCTAATACACCAGTAATGATGAGAAACATGTCCAGTTAATCAACTGATTCCCTGCAGCTTTCTAGATATGAGAGATTACATCTTCCAGAATTCCCAGTGCAGCAATTTACTCGTTGAGTATTCTGAAATTTATGGTGCAACACATTTTGAAGGCACCATTAGGAAACACATTTTCTTAATCTGGGCATCATCCTGAAATGTGGACATCAGCTCTCAGAATTCCTAAATTAATTGGCCACTGCTGAGAATTCTGGGAGCTGAAATCCATGCACCTAAAGGCTAGGTCACACTGGCCGATGGATGCAAAACGTATGTAAAAAGGACACAGCGGATGAGCAAATTTTGTTATCCGCTCTCAAAAGTGCCCCAAATTTGCACAAACAGAGCAGACAATAATGGAAAGGAACAGACGTGGGGAGGATATAGCGGGGATGTAAAGTGGATGTTCGTAGGAAGCCTAGCGGATGAAAGCAGATGGAAGCGGATGACACATCCGCAGGGCTTCTGGGGGAGAACAGCGAAGCGCAGACGCATAGCGGAAAGAGCGGACTGCCGTAGCAGCATGCGTAGCGGGATGACGCGGACTGCATCACGGACGCCTATAGGAATGCATAGCGGATGCCGTAGCGGATGCCAAAGCATTCACGTGCGCATGCGGGGAGGATGCATTGCGTAAGCTCCATGGCATATAAAAGGACTCCAGCTTGCAAGCAGTCAGCATCTAGAGGAAAACCTGGCTGCCAGAGGGACATCTTGAGAGAACACCATGGGAAGAAGAGAAAGCCTGCTGCCCTACTCCTGTCAGCCCTGGCAAGAAGGACAGAACCACCATCCCAAAAACCCCTGGCGCTGACTCTAAGCTTTGCTGGTGCCTGCTGCTGCTGGCTGCTCCTTTGGTGCTCCTTGGTGTTGCTGCTTGCTGGTCTGTCTGCTGGTGTTGCTTGGTGCTGCTGGTGGCTTCTCCTGCCTGCTGCGTGCTGCTTCGCCGCTTGCTGCTGCTGTGGTGGACCAGGCCCCCCAAGGGCCCTTTTCAAAGCCCTGCTGCTGAAGTCCCTTGAAAGCCCCTGTCCAGAAGGGAGGAAGAGGCAAGGCAAGGGAGAAGGGGGAGAGGAAACAGCTACTCCATTTCTGAAGACCATGAGGAGGAGCGTGCTGGAATGGCTGAGGAGAAACGAGTACCTGTGGAGGAAGGCTATATCTCCGACACCAAGTTGGAAGCATTGCAGTGGGAGAGAGAAGGCGGAGAGCCTGGGCTACACTCTCAGATGTCCTCCTGGGGTGTGGGAAAGCATATGCACAACTGGTATGGCAAGCTGCACCTGAAGAAATCCGGGCAGGCCGCTGTCAAGCTCACTGACCGGGAGACCTATGTCATGGCCAGGTGCCAGGCTTCCGGAGCGGTGAGATACCGCCACTGAGAAAGAGGCAGCCCTCTGTCCAACCCTCTCCCTTCAGGACAGCCACAGAAGAGCCACTCCATCTTCCAGCCAGGAGCTAGCTACCCTCCTGTCCAGGCAGGTGTCTCTTTCTAAGGGTCCTTGTGTGCGAGACAGCAGAGGACCCCCCCCCCCGACTAGCTGTCACTCCCATGCCAGTGAGGATTGTGGAGGATCCCTGTCTTCAGATGAGCAAGAAGAAGGCAGCCACCAGAGACCAAACCCACAACCCACCCCCAGCTCTAACCTCCACCTCCAGTCAGAAGTAGCTAGGCAGAGAGGCATGATCGGTAAGGGACTAGAGCCCCACACTGTCCCTCTTGGAGATCAGGGTAACCACAATCAAAGCCAACACATATTCTCCTCTCCCAGCTGGTCTCACTTCGACATTCCATCCTCCAAGCACAAGTCCCTTCATCACGTACGGTGAGCCAGACCTCATGGACATAGGTCCTGCAGCCAGTACCAGGCGATGTAAGGAGAGGATCACAGCTCTTTCTGCACTCACCTCCAGGCCCAGCTAATCCTGCTCCTACCCACTCCAGGTCTTGCTCTCCACCTCCAGCAATGTCACTGAAGCCCCTTTTCCACGGATTTCAGCAGCTCTTCCTCTTGACCGGATCCAAGTCTACACTACCAGGACTTCCCACCAGCAGAGGCAGCCCTTCCAGTCCAGGCCCAGGTTCATCGGCACGCCTAAAGAAGCCACAGACGCCTCACCTAACCCCAAAGCTGCAGAACCAGACAGCCCCACCTACACTCCCTTCTTCCTCCACCCCTCACAGCCAAGCCCTTCCTCAGAATCATCGTCGATCAGTCTTTGGGGCCTCAACATCCCAGGTCTTGAGGATATGGTGCCTCTTCAATCTCACCGGGCTCTTGATGTTCAGCTCTTCCTGAGAGCTTCCTGCCTTAAACACTATCTCCTATTCGTACTCTCTGGTCCAGGCACCTACCCAATAGTGCCTCAGACCAGCACTTCAGCATACTAGCCACCTCCACATCCCGGCACCTTACAGCTGTAGGACCTAGGGCTACGCCTCATGAGATTGACTGAAATATGTAGTGCCAGAGGTTCTGCAGTTTTACCTGTTCTACCTTATCTTTGCTTAAGGACACTTTACTTGGGTCAAGCTTTATATAATAGTCATATCTAGTTTGTTATAATAAAGGTTATCTTTTACTTCACACACTCGGTGTTCCTTTTTTTTAAATTTATATAAAAAAGTGTTGAAGGCTAAAAAACTTGAAAAAGGGTAAGGCCTTTGCATGCTTGTGGATTGCGTAAGGATAGCTGTGGATTGGTAATGTGATCAAGCTGTGAAGATGGGTAAGGATATGCTGTGTGGATTAGGAAGCGATAGTTGGTGGGATGGTAAGGTAAAGTTTTGTGGTGGTAGGTTAAGGATAGCTGTGGATTGATAAACCTCCAGTGCCAAGCATAGTGAGACTGTATGGTTCCACCCTCCCCAGCTGCCCACGACCATATGGCCCTATGATCAATAACAATTTAATCATGATCCATCACATTTCAACATAAACAAATAACTCTTTATTAATGCCCTTTCATTGTAGCGGCCACTCATAAATACATGCACAATCTCATCAGTGTGATGAACAGGCTCAAGGGAAAGCATCCATTAATCATTCATACCATCCTGTCTTGCCACTCCACTGCTCCAGCTTGGGTAGTTTGCCACAGTGTTTCAGGAGGTTTGCGCTGCTTCTTCCTGTTCCACGTGATAAGCTCTGTTGCGGCGTTCCTTGGCACATCCAATCAGTGTCTATCAGGTTTTATGTCCTTTGCCTCCATTCACCAGGCTCCATGTCCCCCATTGCCTACGTTGACAGTCCATCTAAGCCTGTTTCTGCAACACTGTGGTAGCGGGTGCGCATGAGGTATGTGCAGGATGCAGCAATAGCTTCCAATTGATCCTCCTCACGGTTCTGTGGGTGGATGCTGTTCATGGTGGTGAGAAGTATCCTTGGAGACCTGTTGGCCAGGATGCCAGGTGTTCTCCACCACAACACGTCTTGCCTGGACACCTGTAGTTGAATGATTCCTCTCTTCACGGTGAAGAACATCTGGAAGTGTAGGGCTTCATTGAGGTAGGTCTTCTGCAGGGATGGAATGTTACATTCCCCATGATGAAGTAGGGCACAATCTTGCTGTGTCGTTGGTAGCGGGGGTCTGGATCTTGTGGAAACCCATGATGGAGGTTGCATTCCAGCTCCAATTCCTTGAGGTCACTTGGCATGTTTTTTTCTGGTCATTTCTGAATGCTGAACCCGTTGCCTGAAGCTTATTGATGTACTATGAACTTGTAAGTCATGCATTCGACCATGGCGAAGAGGATGAATGCTGAAGAAGCCCTTGTAAGTTTGTGATAAGGAGGACCCTGAGTTGGCTGGAGCTTTGCAGCCCACGTGCTTGCCATCTATGGCTCCAACAGTGTGGGAAACGTTCCATCTCTTTTGATACCAACTGCTCTGCAACTTTCCTCCAGCCTTCTTCAGTGGTGGGCCACACTGGAGTGGAGCTCCTCCAACATTATTCTTCGATGTGATGGCCTTGCACCACTTCTCTGTCACCTACAATTGCTGGATGGTGTTGGGTGGCATCCTCCAGGCTTATACTGCCATGTTTCATGTATGTTTGTTTCGTCAGAGGCCAGGTGGCGCAAGTCAGTGCCACCTCAAGCCAGGGTCCGGCTTGGGAGGCGAGTTTGGTGTTTGGCCCTTTAGGTCAACCTGGGTCTCAGGACGCTCCACAACTTCATCAAACATGGCCGGTGGTATCATCCTCATGGAAGTGCTTGGATGCACTAATGGTCTTCATTCCGTCAGCTCCACATTAGCATTGTTCCATAGAGGTCCCTAAACTCACACTCTTCTTCCCGATCCATCTTCGGACCCTAGACAGCTCTTGGTATGTCTCCTTCTTCCCCTTGCAGTTAGAAAAGGCTGAGTATCAGTCTGAAGACGGCTTGGTTTCTGGTATTGAAGTGATGGCGGCTACCCAAAAGTGAGTGTTGCTATGATCCATAGTGGAGATCAATGGATGATGTTGGAAGAGCTCAAGAGCAAGGCTGAAGAGTCTGCACACCAGGGCTGCTTGGACTTGATAGTGAAATTCCATGGTGATTTTCCTCCCCTTTTTATAGGATAATGTCAGTTCTTCCATGGTGTCCTTTCTCACATACTGCTAGACATCCTCCAGACATCCTAAATATCCAAGAGTAACGTTTCCATATACGAACGTTATTTGGTCCCATTTTAATGCTGTAATATATTGAGATTGGCATTCCGCCTTACATCCTTTACTATGTCCGTGCTACTAACGCTGTGTTGACGTTCCGCTGTACCCTTTCGCTTCCTCCCTCTTTCCGCTTCTTTCCAGCGGAGCGGAGTGGAGTTGCGCGGATGGCCAGTGGAGGTATGCCGAGAGGATACATTTCGGACGTGTAATGGATGACAACGAAACTTAGAAGGTTTGTGCCTGTATGTGCGCGGATGTAGATCCTACGCGGTGCGAAAGTTTCATCCACCTCAAAATAGTTTTGTGCCAGCTCAAAACTTTTGAGCGGATTTGAAATAGCAGTAGACGGGAGGTTGATGATGTTTTATGGATAAAGCGTATGAAACACGTATGCAGTGAGTACACAACGGATGCATCGCGTTTTTCAACGGATGGCAAGCTTTTTTGTCCGTTTTACATCCTTTTTGCATCCATTGGTTCAGTGTGACATGGGCTTAACATTCAGAATATTATGGCTTTAAGTCCAAATCCTTGACATTCCTGCACACTATGTTTTAGTGTGCAGAATACCTAATTTCTGCTGAATCCAATTAAAAATGTAAAGTTCTTTAAATTTTTCCAATGAAATAGAGAAGCGTTCCACAATTTGATTTACTAAGTGGTATCTCAAATGTTTCATTATTGATTTATTTCAGTGAACCAATTTATCTTACAAACAGTAACGCAGAGCAATGTGCAACAGAGCTAAAAACAGTTTAGGTATATTGAAAATATTTTGAAAACTAACAACGAATAATAGGTGAAGTGATGTTCAAATAATGGAGCCACCTCATTAGTTCATCTGTCTCCTGGGGTCCCCATTTATTCCCTGATTGTTATAGAATTATTTCACTTCTGATCCTGCAAACATACAGTATATCAATATACTTTCCCACTGAAAATAGCTATTTTCAGTCAGCAATATTTATTTCACTGAAAGGGGAAAATATTTAATCTTTACATACTCAAGCTAGCAATGTGCTGTGGACCCAAAAAAGCCCACACTGTCTCAGGCTGCATTAATAGAGGGATAGAATCGAGAACACATGAAGTGTTAATACCACTTTTTATAATGCCTTGGAAAGGTTACCTGTACTTTTAGAACATTGCATCCAGTTTTGGTCATCATGACATAAAAAAGATGTTAATACTCTGGAAAAAGTGCAGAGAAGAGCGACAAAGATGATCAGAGGACTGGAGGCTCAAACATATGAAAAATGGTTGCAAGAACTGGATATGTCTAGTTTAAGGAAAAGAAAGACTTGGGGTGATGTGATAACAGTGGACCATTATATGAGAGGCTACCACAAAGAAGAAGGAATCAACCTATTATCTTGTAGCACCTAAGGGCAGGACAAGAAGCAATGGTTGGAATCTAATTGGGGGGAGAAGCAACCTAGAAATAAGGAGAAATTTTCTGATAGTGAAACCAATTAACCAGTGGGACGGCTTGCCTTCAGAAGTTGTGGGTGCTCTGGAGTCTTTTAAAAAGAACCTAGACAGCCACTTGTCTGAAATGGTATCAAGTTTCTTGCCTGAGCAGCAGACAAAAATACCTCCAAGGTTCCTTCCAACTCTGTTACTCTGTTCTGTTCTGAGAACAGACAAACACCTGCCCATTTAGGTCCTTGGGAAGGACTCAATAGGTGGATCATCATGCCAAATCGAAAGCAAACATCTAGCTGACTGGGTGACAGATTAAGGGGCCAAATCTAGATCACAGCTGTGTAAAAATTCTTGCAAGTAGCCCCATTTAATTGGGATTGAGTGTGCATTGATATGTAGGTAAATACTCATATGCATGCATTTTGTTGTCATTCTTCAGAGCACAGCAGTTCCCAATTATTCAGTGGGATGAAGTGCTGAAATGGGGTGGGGGGGTGCTATTTGGCTGCAACCTCATAATGCAACAATTAAAAGAAGGCAATATAGTTATAAAAGGGTAACTTTTCAGAGCCTCAGGGACCAATGCCAAGAAAAATAAAATATTCTGTCATTTCTTCCGCACTGCAGTCACAAAGACAACAGTGGTACAACTCTCCAGGGTGATTCATTGATAACAGAATAGGTGACAAAGCTCCCAGAGGTTGGTGGAAAAGAACTTCCATTGGAGAAAAAACAGGGGGGAGGGGAGCATATATTTCTGGCATCCAAGAATGAATAATTTGTTCCAGTTCTGAACCCTCTGAGAACATTTTACAGTGTTTTGTTAGAATGGCTTCTCATTCATGCCCTTTTAATGACTTCTCACTTAATTGGAAGACAATATGCCAAAAATTAGCAACAACATAATTTTGATTCCATGATTGAATTTCCCCCTTATGGGGGGAGGTGGTGGTGACGGGGAGCCAATGATATTCCAGCAATCTCTTTTTTGGTCAAGTCATGGGGACCTATTTCAGTTGCTAAAGGGCGTGCTTCCAATGCGAAATTCCTGCCAAATGAGATTCTTTCTAAATTCCAGTCAATTAAAATACACTTAAAGGGCAGCCGCTTTGAAACAAAACACAAAGCAAAACAACAACAACACACACACACACAGACACACACAAAACCTGCCTACAACTTTTGAAGGCATCATCACATGAAAATCACTCCGCTTGTCAAACAAGATAATTAAAGCCACACATGGCTGTTATTATTTTTGTCCAAGGGGGTGGAATCTTTGTGCAGCGCCTGTATGCAGTCAGAAACTCAGATGACATGTTGGGCACCAAGAGAGACAAAGGCAGGAGTGTTGGTCCCGGTGTCAGTTTTCGGCTCTTGGTTCTTTAAACCATGTGCATTTGGCTGCCAGCCCCTGGAGGAACTGCATACAAATATTGACAGAACACAGTGGCATTTGTTAAGTTGGAACTTGGGAAGTGAGCGATTAAAACTCTAGAGGAAGATCTTAGCACTTCAGACCTTCCCTTCTCTCTCCCCTCTCCTCTCCACCCTTCATCTTCACAGCTTTCACAGAGTGAAAGTGAAAATGCTGAGCTTAGCCAAACAGGAGCGTTGACCTTTTCTTCTGACTTGTTCCAGGTAAGATCTGATTTCTTTGCCTTCTGCTTCTTCTTTTTGCCACAAGTTTTAAATCTCTTTCTAGAAGAGGAACTTTTAAAACAAAGGATGGGATTAGAGCGATGGTGGTGAAAGCAAGTGTTAATGTTTGCAATTTAATCTGAGAGGTGATGAGATTATCTTGACCCAGGAGAGAGAGAGAGAGAGAGAGAGAGAGAGAGAGAGAGAGAGAGANAGAGAGAGAGAGAGAGAGAGAGAGAGAGAGAGAGAGAGAGAGATATGATATGTGCCAGAAACTATGCACCATCCAACATTAGTCTTACCTTTCCAAAGTTCCATTTTTAAGGGTTGAGAAGTTCAGGAATCTGAAAGATATTTTAAAGATACCTTTTGACCCAGTAATGAAAACTTGTGAAATTCCCTTTGGATCTCCTCGGAATGGTCCTCAGCTGAGATTCTGAAATTTATTGCCTGGTTTTACTTGTGAAGCTTTTATTGTTCCATGTGAGTAGTTAATCACTGTCTTAGTTTTAATGCCTGCTAAAGGCTTCAGAAAAACCTGTTTGACCTTAGGTTATTATTTAACTTGAATGGCTTTTGGATAGGGAAATATTTTCTTTATGACATATGGTACGATGAAAATAAAATCCCTGATGGAATGACAGTATGGGATATTAAATAACTTCCATAACTTAACTGAATATGCTATTCATGCTTTTTAAATGATAGGTTAAAACTGGCAATATTTGGTGAGTTTATTAATAATATTCCTTCCAGTTCTTCCATGTAGAAACCTTATTGTAGATCTTGGGGTTTCTTGTAAAAGTGAGTGAAATGCTTTTATGTGAAGGAATTACGTTAACTCAAGAGCAATTTATGTAAACGTCCTTGTCATTCTCTAATGTCCAAGTACCATTCAGTTTACACCAACGTGAAACATTTAAGAAACCTTTTGCCAAAATAAATTCTGGCACTCCGCAAAATAATATTTTTAAAAACAATTTTCCAACCAACTTCAACATGTGAGTTCAACTGTTTCTTTATCCTTTGATGTATTTTGGAAAGCGTACAAATGCTAGCCTAACTATTAAAATCTGCAGTTGGAAGACTGGAGTGCTGTAAGCTTTCTTTTGACTGAATGTCATTTATTCATGAAGCTAGTTCAATCTGGTTCAATGGAACAGCTTGTTTCAGTCACCACTATGCATCGTTACTGTGAAATGAAACCAGTTTTATAGCAAATGGTTATCAGCATAGGCTGTCCACTTAATGCTGAGTGATAGGACCAAAAGCAAAATACCAATAGACAGAAAAACATGTGGGAATATTACCCTTAAAGATTCGCAATCTGGAGCCAAAGATATACAAACACCACCCCTCTCTCACACACACATATCAATATAAACAGATACAAAATGGGAAATGTTCTGACACTCAGTTCTGCTCTGCCAAGAAGCAGAATGGAGATGTTATCTACATTTCTCTCTATTTCCCTATTTTTATTTTCATAATGCTTCCGTGATATATAATTGTAGTGGTTTTTTTTTATGGTCTACTCTACAATCATCCGGTGAATTTCATAGCTGTGAAACTGAATTTGTTTATTCAAGCAGGACAATCTGTTCACTAGAGTCTGGATGAGTGACACATGGCCTGCTATACAGTGTGGTCGATGACGTGGGGCAGTCAGAGATTAGAAGACAACTAGAAGATTGTAATTTGTTGCTTATTCCTACACAATGTTGATAGTTCTTAAAACAAAACAAAACCCAAAAAAGGAGAAGACCTTTTTCCTTTTAGCTAGAAGAGCCCTAATTGACACTCTGAATTCAGTGATATAAAGGCCTTAGTTCCTGAGAATTATGGAATACAAATATGTCAAATAATGTTCATATCTTCCTGAATATAAACCTAAAGACCACACAATGGTGGATGGATAAATCAGGGGCTCTGTCTTTACCTTAATAAACAAACAATCTGCTAATTTCCATCAGAGCTAAGTAAAAATGTCATGTCAGAGTACAACTGAAAGGAGCTACTGTTTCAGAGGGATTTGTGAAGGTTTGTGCAGGAAAACCATTAAAAAAACCAAATGCCTCAAGCATGGCTCATTTATTTCAATATATTTGCTGGAAATTCTTTTTATTGGAAGATTGCTGATTTTTTTTTGACAGTTAGGAAAGAAGCTTAGTAGACGGACACTGAATTTCTTTGAAGGTGGAGTGATTCAGTCTAGGGAACAAAATATCAAACATCCACCCTCACTTCTGCCCAGCTTATGGGAAATCTACAGGACTTTGGCTAAAGTACTGATTATATAACAGCGGCTATCTGTTTTACAGCATGCTGAATATCATATAAAACGGGTGTCAAACTTGATTTCATTGAGGGCCACATCAGGGTTGTGTTTGATCTTGGGGGGTCAGGGCGGCATGACCATTTCAATATCACTCATGTTGTGGGGACCTGTGGTGGCCCGAGCGCTTTGCCAGTGAAAACGGGTTTCCAAGCTGTTTTCAGCTGCAACCGCCTCCTGCAAACCTCTGCTAGCGAAAACAGAGCTCACAAGGGCTACATGCAGCCCTCCATTTTCACTGGCAGAGGCACCAAGAGCCAGTCCTTTGTTGTTTCCAGGGTGGCCCCATGGGCCCTATCTAAACACCCCATGAGCTGGATCCAGCTCCCAGGCCTTGAGTTTGACACCTTTGGTATAAAATGATATTAGACTTCCTGATAATCTTCTCATATTGGACAACTTCCTCAGTTCTTTGTTACTGACCATGCTGGGAGATTGCAAAGGGTAGTAAGACAACCTAAAATATGGCACATACATCTTATGTCATGAGTATAAGCTGCAGTAAATTTACAAAGATCCATTAAATAAGCAGTAGAAGCTTGTGTCTTTGCTAGCCTGGAAAACAAATAGGTTACAGAGAAGGACAGGTAATGCTAAACTTTAAGGCACCAGGTTAAAAAATTAAAGGATACAATTCTAGAAACCTAAAATAGAAAAAAGGAGAAAAAAAAGAAAAGGAAAGGAAAAAAAACACCCTGGGAAAGAGAATTGTTTAAACTTGCTATAAGGAGGATGATTGACTGACTTTATTAAACAAAGAGATTAAGTGGAGAAACAAAGGAAATAGGAAGTTGTGAACAGTCACATGATGACAGAAGTCCAAGATGCTGAAAGGATTAAAGAGTTATGGACAAGAGGAAAAACAGCTCTTATTTATTTCTCCTTTTTGGATTTCAGTTCAGGAAA
Source organism: Laticauda laticaudata (assembly GCA_004320025.1). Lineage (NCBI taxonomy): Eukaryota > Metazoa > Chordata > Lepidosauria > Squamata > Elapidae > Laticauda > Laticauda laticaudata. The sequence continues at coordinate 4,268 of BHFT01006964.1, read as the reverse complement.
AGAGAAAAATGGCTACTATTGATAAGGCAGCAAAAGTTACTGAAGGGAGGACAGGATCATCTAAAGAAGGATATCAAATACATTGAAGACTTTACAAATGAAGTCTGAAGAATTAGGGAAGAGTGCCACTGCCTAATTGTCTGCATCAATACGCATTAGGCATCAGTTAGAAGAGACCTGGCTGCTATTGAAAAGAGAATCAAGTACATATTTGCAAATATGGAAGAAACATGAATAAACAACTGGGAGAATCAGGAGAGATGAAACCAGGGGTCCCCAAACTTGGCAACTTTAGACTTATGGACTTCAACTTCCAGAATTCTCCAGCTGGCTGAAGAATTCTAGGAGCTGAAGTCCACAAGGCTTAAAGTTGCCAGGTTTGGGGACCCCTGGATTAAACAAATCAAAGAATGTTTTTTGGAAAGTAATAAAGAAAAACAAATAGATAGAAAAGGATGTAGACAATGTGGCAGTGTTGGAATTAAGAGTCAAATAACTTTGTTTGAGACTGAGGGCAGTTCCTGAATAACTTAACAAAGATATTTGTAGACTTTCTTTGAAAAAGCTAAACTTGACTCTGTTAGTGTTTGGGCAGTGCAAATCTTTGAAACTGATATTTTGAAAAGGGCAGGACGAAGTTGAAGAGCTCAACAGATCTTCTCTTTACATTATCTTTACTTGGCACCATATTTGTCTCCATCCAGTCTGAGAGTTCTGGGCTTCTCCCATCCCAAGTATCATCTTTCTGTGAAAGGACTACTGCAGCTGGGGTTGCTTTGATGCAACATCATCTACAATTGAGGCAGGTTGGAGAATGTGGGCAAAGCAGGAGAAGAGAAGAAAAGGAGATAAAAAGACTGGTAGTTCAACATGGAACTGTCAGTTCATGTGACTTGAAATTATCTAGTTAAGAACTAAAAACAATAAACCCTAGAACATACCATAATGAGCCTTGGTAGCACAGTACTGCAGGCTACCTCTGCTGATACTCATCTGCTTGCAATTTGGCAGATAGAATCTCGCCAGGCTCAAGATTGACTCAGTCTTCCATCTTTGTGAGGTGGGTAAAATGAGGACCCAAATTGTTGGGGGCAATATGCTGACTCTGTAAACCTCTTTGAGAGGGCTGTAAAGCACTACAAAGGGGTATATAAGTCTAAGTGCTATTGCTATAATAGCTTGAGGCTAGAGACAAGGAAAGGAAACATACTGTAACTAAACGTTATTTATGTCCTTCTCTATTCTGTCTTCACACATCCATATATTCTTTTTTTCTTTAAATCCTCACCTCCCTTTTTATGAGGATCCCATCAGTTCCATCCAAACTTGACTTCCTTAGTCTTCCCTTTTCTTTTGACCTGTTCCCTCTTCCTTCATCTATTTGTTTTGCTATTCAATTGTTTTTCATTTTATGTGACCAAATTCCTACAACATAGTTCTTTCATACCAGTCAAAATTTATGTATTTATTCCACTTCCATTCATCACCCATTCTTTCCTGATTCCCTTTCCAAATGCAACCTGCAGTTTTAGGAAGACATTTTTCTTAGTCCTCAGCATGAGAAGGATTAAATTCTCCTGTTTGTGTTTTATTATCACTATTTGGGAGGTGCTTCCAGAGCTGCTAGTTATTTACGGGGTTACTAAGGACATAAATTGCATTTATATTATTTTAGAGTTTGCTGTGATGTTGCAATTCTATCTGGAAATGAACATCAAGTCAATGGCTGTGTTTAGAATAATTAAATTAGCCACCCAGAGTTATTCAGTTGAGACTGGTGGCCATGTAATTTTAGAAGTAAAGAAACAAAGAAATGTCACAATTTTTCATGTTTCTGCGCTTTAATTTTTGATGCTTTCTTTAGCTTATCATAAATTGTAATATTTTCTCACTCAAAACAATTTACAGTTTGCATTTTCACAGACAGATTTTTTTGCTGTATTTTTCGTTCATATTATAAATCTATAGTGAAAGCTAAAAAAGTGAGAGGTTTTTTTAAAAAATAAAATCATAACACTTGCAGGAAGCTTGTTCGGAATCTCTGTTCTCATAATAACCAAGTATCCTCACTTTTTCAAACCTAAGTTTTACAGCATGAGTGAGGACTGGGATTATTATTATTACATGCTTAGCCTTGCTGTTTATTTTGTTTTTTCCCCTTGACTTGTGCCTTATTCCATACAATACAGTGCAGTGCATTTTGATAAGTTTGCAGCAAAAGGGAAATCAATGAGCAGGTGCAAATTCAAATCTTTACCTAGGAAATAATGAGATCTATTTGGGGACAAACTTTAAACACTGTATCACAGAATCAATCCAAATAACCTGTAGATGTGGTGGCAGATTGCAAAATGTTTCACAATTCAACTTCATTTATGTGCTGAAAACATTGGCAGTAGGAAGTTTCTCTGGCTACCATGGGACTCATATGGATAGAATTGCACTGCTGTCTTTAGTAATGGAAGATTTAAACCTTTCTATCAAGACAATATGCCTTTTCATAGTACAACTTTAACTGAACTGAGTGGGAGAAGCCATAGTTACATACATTTAGGTACATGATGCTTGAATATATTGTGATGTGTGTTTTTAGTGACACATCTACAAACATCATAGTGTCTTGGGTGTTGATCACGGTTTCAAAATCTTAACCCAAATGGGAATTTTTATTTTGCTGGGACTCGCTAACATTTGTTTTGGCAATAATTTTCTGCTTCTCTCATACTGAATAATTTCTTTCAGTGAGTCAGTACAGTGACTACCCCTGGCAGATTTATAAAAGGAAAATTCCCTACCAGCTAAGTTGATTTACTAAGATCATTCTTTGTATATCCTTTCAGACATGGCAGTTATAGTGGCTAATTTTTTAAAAATGGAATAATCAGGAGTGTCCCAAACATATTTTAAAATTGCTCTGGAAATATAAAAACTGAACAAGAAAACAAAGATGAAGAAGGGTGAGAAATCATCACTGTTACTCTTGCAACTATTCATCCATCTATCCACCCATCCACCCATCCACCCACCAACCCATCCATCCTATCTATCTATCTATCTATCTATCTATCTATCTATCTATCTATCTATCTATCTATCTATCTATCTATCATCTATTTCTATCATCTATTAAAAAACTATGCCTGCTATATGTGGTGTCTATCACATGAACACATCATTAATTTGATGAAACTATGTTCCTAATTCCTGGGCAATCATTTCTTCAATTTTCTTTCCCAGCCACTAAACATTTAGAGTAGAACTTTGTATTCATTGTATCCTGGACCTTATGTAATTGAAATAGAATAGTGTGTGTGTGCATATAGACATCTATATCTGTATATACAGATTAATGTGGAAATATATAGCAATATACATGAGTACTATATATGCCCCCCCTCTCTGCATGTGCATGAATATGAATGTGAATTCCATCAATCTCTGTAAAATGCAGAAAGAGAACAGGAAAGTTGTGAGTTCATATTTTGTTTTAAAACATGTTGCTTTCCATGCTCAGCTGCGCGAGGGAAAGCTCGTGTGAGAATATGACCTTTGTCTGGTCTTTCTTGAAATCAATGGAAAATTTTTGTTGGAATGTTCTGTTTATGACCAAGCAATTCTGAGCACATGTAAATAATTCAGAAAGCAAAGATTGACAATGAACTTTACATTCATCAAAGAAGGGCAATTTCATGCTCTCTTCCAAGAATCCATATTTCAAGAGCTCAGTATTACATCGGGATGTGGGAGATACCACTTCAAATCTGTTTCTTAGCCTTGAACTTTATCAGATGACCTTGGACTAATAACATTCCCTTGTTCCTCCCAACACCACCAGGTTGCAAGTGGATGAATAAAAATCATGAGGAAAATTGAAATTTGCAATAAAAAAATTTATAAAATTTCAGAGTTGTGTTTATCTAGGAACATAAAAGGGAAAGAAACGGTGTGAAAATCGGCAGAGAAGGTGTACATAAGAAATAGTCTTTGCTATTTTTTTAAAAATCAGAACAGCAGCAAAATAAATCAAAGGCTTTCCATTTATTAATTCTGAAGTTTGGAAAGGGTTGATCTATCGGGGAAGGAAGGCTTAAAATTTAGTGTGCTTCGAATATTTTGGATTACAAGTCCAAACACTGTTTTGTTTGGGAATGGTATATGCAGTCCATTGTCCCTAAAACTCTCAGAACAGAGAAATATGGATGTTAAGGCTAGGTCACACTGGCCGACGGATGCAAAACGTATGCAAAAAGGACACAGCAGATGAGCAA
>BHFT01006963.1:0-24918 GCA_004320025.1 Laticauda laticaudata | reverse complement strand
TCCAGCCCCACCCTTTTTTTCCATCTGGTGGGGTCCTGTTTTGGCCAATGAACTTTTTAGAACATGAGGATGAGAGCACTTATTTGTCTCGTCTTCGCCAAAACTGGGGAACGCTGAGGAGGAGTCACTTAGAGGAGGAGGAGCGTTCCACAAATCAAACTCAGTCTATGAATGCAGAGACTGAAGCACTTCCCACTACTGGATGCTCTTCACAGCTCAAAGAGAATGGGTGTGTCAGGTCAGTACCAACGCCCTATTTCCAAGAATTGAGTTGAAATAAATGGAGAATTTATCTTGCACTATAAATGATAAGTGAACATTCCAAAGTAAACATTGTTGCTTGGGCTTCAAATGATTCTATTCAAAATATGACAGGAAAGATTATAATAGGCAGATATAACCCATTTTAAAGAAATATATATTATTGAATTGATTTAATTAACATTTTAACCAATTCAAGTATCAGTCCATTAATCTTTAGAGGCTGCATTTAATTGGACATATCCCTGTTACAGCTTCTTTTTGTCAAGGATCTACAGCTCTGTGGCTTACTTATCCAAAATACGTTAGTGAATTGAACAGATTCTGATCAAAACATGCCCAACGAAGCTAAAGTGAACTCTGGAATTTTATTGTTCAAAGTATTGGTACCATACAGCCATTTTTTGCCACATGCTGTATGAATCAGGTTGCTGTATTAAGGTTGTTCTTGCTCTTTGCCAGATTATATTAAACATAGCTATTGGATTTGGGAGCTCAGGTTTAAAGCCAAAAATGGGCACAGAAGTTAGGTCATTTCGAGTATGCTGTGAATTACAAAACAAAACAGGATATTACCAACACATCGCGTAGTAAAAAAAAGAAAAAAGTATGCCAAGCACAAACATTATTTCCCTGTTTTATAAAAAGCGTTGAGGAACTCTTGTTTCTCCAAGAATCCAGTTTAGCCCACCAGTGCTACTCTCTAATAGCTGGGCTGGACCCAGAAAGTTAAAAGTTGGAGGGCTCAACTTGCTCTCCCAAACCCCCCTCTACATTTATGTACCTCCTATGTACCTCCTGTCTTAGGGCTGTGGTTACCACAAATTAGATAGATGCCATCAAAACACGCTCAACTCTCGGACTGCTTTGACAAATGCTTGTCATCCTGGCTGGTCTCCAGCAATAATCTACAGCTCTTTTAAGGACAGTCCAGTAATCTCTTTGATCCTGTCCAAAGCCTGTAAATTACTGTTGAAAGCTGTGGGTGAGCTGCAAATAAATACTTTTGGAATGCCAGGAGCTACAGGACTCTGATATAGAATTAACAGACAAGCTGCTTTTGGGAGCATGTCTATCTTGAAATCATTTGTCCCCTTCTGCCCTATTTGAACATTTGCAGTTAGAGGAAATGTTACAGAAGACACTACAATACATGTCAACAGCATTGTCCTCTTACAAAGGGAGTGAAACCTTTGTCAGCTGGCGTGTGACTATTCAGGGTTCATGGCAGTGGTGACTAGCATATGTAGTAATTTAACAGATTAATAGAGTTGGAAGGAACCTTGTAGGTCTTCTAGTCTAATCCCATACCCAAGCAGGAAACCCTACACCATTTTGCAACCCCTCAAATATTGGAACACTGCTATCCCCTGGTCCCTTCTCTTCACTAGACTAGCCATGCCCAGTTTCTGTAACCGTTCATGTCTTAGCCTCCAATCCCCTAATCATCTTGGTTGCTCTTCTCTGCATTCTTTCTAGAGTCTCAGTATCTTTTTTATAGTGTGGTGACCAAAACTGGATGCAGTATTCTAGGTGTGGTCTTACTAAGGCTTTATAGTGGTATTAGTACCACTCTTGATCTCAACTGTATGCTTCCGTTAATGCAATTTAGGATTGCATTGGCTTTTCTGGTGGCTGCTGCGCACGATTGGCTCATATTTAATTGGTTGTCCACTAAGACTCCAAGATCCCTCTCAATTACTGCTATTAATCCTGGTTTCATCCAGTCTATGTGTACTTTTGGTTTTTCTTGCCTAAGTGTAGGACTTTACTTTTCTCTACACTGAATTTCATTTTGTTAGATAGGGCCCAGTGTTCAAATCTATAAAGATCCATTTGGATTTTGAGCCTATCATCAAGGGTATTGGCTATTCCTATTAATAAACTGAGTTTGTACAATGCATTGAACTATCAACTAGCCAACCATACTGTAATTCAGCATGCTAGTTATATTATTTTATGATTCAGTGCACTGGAGAAGTCCAGGAAATGGTCTTAACTGAATAAACTTGACTTCCATTGACCATGAATAAGTATGCTGTGAGAACACAACACGCTGCATGGTTGTGCTGTCCAGACAGTATAATAGTTAATTGGGAATTGGGATAGTTAAGTAGGAATTGGGAGCTGTCCCCTTAAGGGAATGCCTCATGATAAATGTAGTTAATGCATCATGGGAAACATAGTTCATGTCATGTGGTCACATCTGTAATCCTGATTGGTCACTGAATTGACCCTTGGTTGGGTTGAGGGAGTTTCCTTTACTCCTGTTTGGACCCCAGCCCCGTGCTGGTGTCTCACCCTTTGCTCCATCGTTATGGGATGAAGATCACTATAATTTTACACTGCGAAATCAACTGTGCAAAGAATTGGACATTAGATGGATCTTGACATAACCGTGAGTTATACTTCGAGGATTCCTTGTGACCCAATAAAGAAACTTTGTATGGAAGCCTTTGTAGAGTTTGCCTGTCTGTGTTTATATTCAGCCAGCTATGATTTCAGTTGTTCTTTGCAAGTGATAATTAAAAGTAATCCTTGACTTACAACAATTCATTTAGTGACAATTCGAAGTTAGAATGACACTGAAAAAAGTGATTTACAACCATTTTTCACACAACTATTTGAAGCATCCCCATGGTCACGTGAACAGAATTCAGAACTAGTTCATATTTATGACGATTGCAGTGTCCCAAGATCATGTGATCACCTTTTGCTAGGCCTTCTGACAAGCAAAGTCAATGGGGAAGCCAGGTTCACTTAACCATATTACTAATTTAACAAATGCAGTGATTCACTTAACAACTGTGGCAAGAAAGGTTGTAAAATGGGGCAAAATTCACTTAACAGTCTTGCTTAAGGCCCGGTCCCACTGCACTTACGGATGCAAAGAGGATGTAAAATGTTAAAAAAAGCTTGCCATCCGTTAGAAAATGCTATGCATCTGTTGTGTACTCACTGCATACGTGTTTCATACGCTCTATCCGTCGAGCATCCATCGATTTCATCCGCCCAAGAAGTTTTGGTTCTTCACAAAGGTAAATGAAACTTTCTGCTGCGTACAATGACATCCAGCGACATATCGGGCAACAGAAACGTTCTATGTCAGTTAATCATCCATTAAACGGTTCGCTGTATCCTCGGGTCTGCATCTTTGGCCAATCCCGCTCAAACCTCAACATCCACTGCAGCTTGAAAAGCAGAAAGAGGGAGGAAACAAACGGTACACGGAACTTCTACGACAGCGTTATAGACACAGAAAATAGATGGACCAAAACGTTTGTAATCGTGGGATGTACTCTCCGGATATTTTAGGAGATGTCTGCAAGTATGTCTTAGAGTATGTAGAAGAACAATCTAGCGGACAACGCGATGATTTTCTATAAAAAGACGGGAGAAATCATACTGGGATTTTTCTCCCAGTATGAAGTTCAGGCCCCCAGCCGTGTTGTACAGACCTCATGCACCCTTGGTCTTGGTTTTCATCATCAATCAATTGTTTCCACCCATGGATTGAATGACACAGTCCGTTGGTGATAGCTCACGCTCATTCAGTCAACCAGAAACCAAAACTGTTTCAGGGCACTGTATAAACTAGTTTTACAGCAGAAGAGAGAGAAGAGGAGCCGTCCAAGAGCTGTGTGGGTCCGAAGATGGATTATCATGAGAAAGAATGGGTTTGGCTGCTAATGACCAGTTGATGGTGGAGCTGAGGAATGAAGAGACCCTCACTGGCATTCCATCACTTCATGAGGCATGCCACCCAGCCATGTTTGATGAACTTGTACAGCATCTGAGACCCAGGTTGACGCAGCCTTAGCACCAACATCTGTCCCAAACTGGACCCTGGACTGAAGTGCCGACTGACTTGCGGCACCTGGCCTCATGTAGACACACATACAGGAAACATACAGTATGCAATGAGAGGTGCCACAGACAACAGCATCAGCAAAGTGGGTGCAGAGAAGTGGCACGGCCATCATTGAAGAAACACTCGTGGACATAGCAGAGCTCTCTCAGGTGCGCCCACCACTAACAAGCTGGAGAAAACTTGGCAAGACAAGAGTGGTATCAGAGAGCGTGAAACTTTCCCAACACCTGTTGGAGCCAATAGATGGAAGCATGTGGCATGCAAAGCTCCAGCCAACTCAGGGTCCACTTATTACAACTTACAAGGGCTTCTTCAGTATATCTTGCTTTGCCATTGGTTGCATGGTGACGTAACAAAGTTCATTTACATCGATGCTTCAGGCAATGAGTCATATTCAGATTGCCCAGGATATACAACGGGCAGTGACCTCAAGAAGGGGGCTCGGGGAACGCACCTCCATCATGGTTTTCCAGGTCCAGACCCCGCTGCCCAATGAACACAAATGGGGCCACTACTTCATTGTTTGGTGATGAGCGTTCTCCCCTCAGAAACCTACCTCATTGAAGCATACATTCAAGATAAACCTCAGCCGTGCAAGAGAGGATCTTCAAACTACGGGCTGTCCAGGGCCAAGACGGTGGTGCGAGGAACAACTTTTGACATCCTGGCAACAAGGTTCAGATACTTCTCACCACCACCGTTAGCAGTGACCCAAGAGACTGGTGAGGAGCATCGGTTGGAAGCTTGCTTGAATCCTGCCACAATCTATGTGCCCCGCTACCCAGTGTTGCGAACAGACTTGTCGACCCATTCAACAAGGGAGGGAACATGTAGCCTGCGGTGAATGGAGGGCAAGGACATACCCTGATAGACACTGTGGATGTACACAGGCCCAAACATAGCGTCACATAAAGGGAAAAGAAGCAGCGCATTGTCGAGCCTCAAGAGTGATGCTATCTACTATTCGCTTGTTGCATCTGTTCGGCTGTCAAGAAACGGGGGGGAGGAGGGGAAGGTGGATAAGCTGATGAGCTGGAGTGTCTACATTCTTCTGTTGTGTCAAATGAGTGGAGGGAGCGCAGTACAAATAGAGTTAGTTGTCTATTTCTCGCTTAAACTTTTTCTCTGCGCAGCTGACAACCCGTTATCAAAGTATGCCAAGGTCAACGGAAGAGGCCTCATTCATCACCTGAAGATGGCCCACATGACTCATATTCACAAATTCTAATTTGGAAGTTTCATACTGAACTTTGGGGTGGGAAGATTCCATCACTTTGTATATGTGAATTGCCACTTCTAATTACTCAGATTCAGAATTTCTTTGGTTGCTACACTTCAACTTTCAGTAAAAATATAACTTTCATCATAATTCTAAAAGAGACTAAGTATTTCTTTCCTGGAGTTTTGAATGTGAGCTCCGCCTGACATTATTCTGAACTCTCCGATCTACCAGCCCACCCAGAGAAAAAACACGCATTTTCTTCCGAGAGGCCTGGACATATATTCATCTTAACTAGTGATCAGAAGACCTGGGAGCCATTGGAGGGGCAAGATTCTTGCTGGTACAGGAAGCCCAATTGCTACAGAGCTTCATATGGAAGAGGATCCAGCTGGGGAAGCCCAGATGGTCAGTGGGGGTTGGCTGGGAATAGATCTGGAAGAAGACACCCCCTGCGGATCACAACTACTGCCGCTGTCGGAAAAGAGGAAGCCATGGCAAGAGAAGGAAAAGAGAGAACTCTCATGAATTCAAGCCAGGAGACTCCTTGATGAAGGCTATTGAACAACTCCAAGCTGCACAAGGATGAAGGGGGAGGGGAAGTAGCCCCGCGAGAAGAAGCAGAGCAAGCCCCATCTCCCATAAATTCAAACCCGATCCAAGCAAAGCCCCGGGGGCCTAGTGGGAAGTGTATCTAGAAGGCATAAGATCCTAGGCTGCCATGCATTAGAAGTAAGATACAGTGGAGATCCAAAACCTTGGGATTGTCCTAGCCCCAAGTTTTGGAGCTATATGGAAGAATACGGGAAGATTTTCCCTCAGAAGCAGCCAAATGAGATGTACGGTACCAGCGGCTATCTGACGGGAACACTGCAAAGTGGATGGTGACCTTGAATAATGATAATCGCTCCCAGTTGTGAACTATAACTGCTTCATGAACTGCTCACTGCGGGCTAGTTTAGAGGACACACTGGCAGAGCGCAAGGCCCGGATTAAGATACACCATGAAATCAGCGGCGAGGTCAATGCTGAATGACAACCAAGAATTTAGACATTTAACTGGTCATATCCGATGCTGGTCCAGGGAAAGCCCTGATAAAAGAAGCGCTTTAAGAATGGTTTATATGGAAGATGTGTACAGAGATGCTTGCCTAGACAGAGGACCCAAATGACTTGCAGAATGTACTTGCTGCAGAGAAGTGGAAGATTGATTTAACCCGAAGCAAGACGGCAGGATGGTTCTGGGTTGGAGCCAAGCCTCCCCCCCCGACATCCTCAAGAGGTCCCCAAACCTCAGAGGGGAGGAGTTGGCGGCCGGAGACCAACCCCGTCGGCCTGCTTTTCAATGCGCAGGAAGGAACCTCGCAAGTCAGCTGGAACTAAAGGGGCCGCCAAAAGAAGGGAGAAACTGAAAAAGTCCCCAGCGAAGCCTCGCGAAGCAGCACTAAAGTTGAAGAGAAACGCAGAGTCGCCCCTCCCGAGGGTGGGAGAGGAATCAGAACCCCAGCTTACCCCCGAGGGATGATTACGACTGGGAAGCGACTTTCCTGGGTAGTCAAGCGTGGCCCAATGACCATATCCGCCGCTGAAATTGAGGTCACAACTTCAGGAGTCGAAGGGGAAATGGTAGCCCTGTAGATTCTGGGATTGCACAAGATGTTAATCAACACGCAAGTTAGTGGAGAAAATGGCTTTAAAACTATAAACTTCTGGAAGATGCCCCATTTTCTCTTGCAATTAGATGGATCAGTGGCTGGAGTGTCCTGCACGTTTTATCATGGAAGCCTGTTCGAAAGAATCATTGGCGGAGAATAGATAGAGACTCTGCGTTTTATTGTGGCTCCACTGGAGATGAAGCACATTAATAGCGGGGATTGCCCGTTGGAGGGACTCCGGAATGGAACCCCCAGGTTAACTGGAGAAAAAGGGTTGTTGTGCATACGCCCACCAAGCAGTGAGCGGAAAGAGGGCAGATCGGCAGCACGAAGCTTCAGATCGATTCGCAATTTTGAAATAGCTTCCACAGGTACTGAACCCATGAAAGGGAAGGAGAACAATCCCCTAGAAGTATTGGCGCATTTAAAAGAAGGTGTTCAGTGAGAAGCGCCGTCGGATGAGATTCATGGCCTCACCGGCCAACAGACTGTGCTATTGAGATTTTGCTGGGGGATGAATCTCCGAAACCGAAGTTGTACTCAGTGACACCATGGGAATTGGAGCGACGCTAAGATTGTTTAATAGTAAAATCTGGAACTTGGTTTCATTCAACCTGCTAGGCCCTGAGGCTAGCGGCCCCAAGTTGATCTGTTCCGTGAAAAGAAAGGATGGTTCAAACGCTTCGGTGGTGGGATTACAGAAATTGACGCTATTTCCGATGGAAACGTGATGTACCCCTTCCTTTATTGAAGGAACATGTTGGGCCCGCCCTAGCGAAGGGGAAGATTTTCACGAAGTTGGCACTTTGATGAGAAGCATTACTACAAGATTCGAATTAAGAAAGGGGTTGAAGTGGCTAAGACCGCTTTTAACTGCCGATGGACTTGCTTCCAATTCAAGTTCTTCCTTTTGGTTTACAAGGGCCCAGCTGTATTCATGCAGAATGATCAATCAAGTGTTACATGACCTTTATACAGAGGGTTCTGGTTATATCTTGATATATCTTATCTACCCGGAAACTCTGGATGAACATTTTGAAACTGGTAGGCGGTCGGTTCATCTAAAACAGAAACTGTGGCCGCTAAGATTGTATGTAAACCTGTCAAAGTGTGAATTCCATCAAGAGAAAATTAAACGTATTTGGAGATTATCGCATTTCATGCTGAGGCATACGAAATGGATCCAGAGAAGTGCGTGCCTATTGGAATGGCGCTCCACCACCTACCAGAAAACAACGTTCAAAGCTTCTTGGGAACTTGCAAATTTTTACGCAATTTATCGCCAACAAATTTGCTAAGATAGAAATGCCCATCACAAATCTCTTAAAAACAAAAGGGGAGGTGAAGCCAAGCCGGGCAAAGCCGTTGAAGTGGTCCATGGAGTGCAAGAGCTTTTGAAAGCTAAAACGGGACTGTTTGCTGCAGGAAACCAGTGCTAAGCACCCGATATGGAAACTCCTTTCGTGATCAAGCCGATGCAATGATCGTGGCTGTTGGAGCGGTTGTTACTTCAAATCAACGAGAAAGGGACCTTACAGCCTTGTGCGATATAATCCTCCCGTAAGCTGTCTGAAACCGAGACCAAAGGTGGGCCGTCTGGGAAAAAAGACTTTTGCAGTTCGTTGGGCCTTACGACCGGAGACATTTCCTGGAAGGAGCAAAACATCCCTTTGATAGGTATGGACTGATCATAAAATTTGGCAAGCCTTAAAAATGCCTTGGAAGCGTCCCTAACACAAGTATCGCTGGGCCCAGTATTTCAAGCCGGTTCAATTTCTCACTGAAGTACATTCCAGGGAGGAAGAACTTCATGCGGATGCTCTCTCTAGACTACCCCAATATAATAGTATGCACAGGAGGTGATAAGCCCAATTGTCTTCAACCAAACATCTAGCCACCCCGAGTGATTCACCAGAGCCCAAAAGAAGAACAAGAAGTGGATTTATCGCGATATGACCTACCCGACAAGCTAAAAGAAGTTTTAAAGACTGGATGAGCTGGTTCCTGAGCTCATTCAATGACCAATACAGTTAGAGATGGTTTGGCTTGGGTGGGACCAGTTGGGTATGTGCCACAGGTGCGGGCCAAAATACTACCACAAACTCAATGATCTTAAGCAGCTTGGTCACTTTGGATTTGTGAAAACCTACACCTGGTTAAGCGCAATTTGTGGCCTACTTTAAAGAAGGAAACTTGAAGCTTATGTAGCTAGCTGTCCAGTTGTGTCTTCGGCGAAGGAGACCTCCTGGCCAGGCCGTAGGGTTGTTACAGAATGTAAGCTTAGACTACAGCCCCCTGGAAAGGAAATCTCATATGGACTTTACAGATAGAATTATCCGAAAGCAGTGGAACGACGGTTATCTGTGTAGTAACGATTTGTTTCCAAACAAGCTACATTGCTACCTTGTTCAGATCTCAGCTCTGCTAAGATGCTGGCTAAAACTGTTATTCCACAAATCTATAGTTACTGGCATTCCGGAACGCATAAAGTCTCTGACAAAGGTTCAGTTTACCCTCAAATTTCTTTGGGAAAAAGTTCCTGAAGTTGATTAGGCTTCGCCCAGGGTCCTAAGCTCTGCCCACCACCCTCAACAATGGGGCCTGTGAGAGGACTAACGCAGGTGCTTAGAACAGTATCTTAGATGTTACATAAATTATCAACCAAGACAAACTGGTCCGACTTACTACCAATTGCCAAATGGCCACTATAAACAGCTTCTGTACACAGTAGTATGGATTTACTCCATTTAAAGTAGCTTCAGGGACAAGATTTTTTCCCATACCTGAACTCCTCGTGAACAAAGCCTAACACCATTCGTGGGGATGACATGGATAACTCAACTCCAACTTAACTGGCGGACACGCAAAGCATTAGATGAGGACCCATCACAGCTCCTAGAAGTTTGCAGGAACAAGAAAAGATCTCCACAGAAATTTATATAAAGTGGGCGACAAAGTTTTCCTGTCACAGATACCTGGCCAAAACACTCAAAACGTCAAGAAGCTCGTCCTAAAATGTTTCCTTGCACGATTTTGAACAGATTAATAAATCCTGTAACATCCAGCTGAACTTACGGACAAACTCTTCGACGAATTTCAATCCAGGTGTTCCAGATGAGTTTCTAAAACCTGAACATACTTCTGATATTAAAGACCCATCCAGCTGACCCTCCCATACCAATACTGATTGAAGATGTGAAACAATATTTTGAAGTTACTTTAAAGAAATTTCATGGACTCTGCAGAATGGATCGGGCTCGGCTCATGTTATCTTGTAGCTGGAAACGATTTCCCTTTTCACAAGCACGAATGGTTGTTAACTGAAAACGACATTAAGCCCTAAGTGATCAAAGCATTTCGTTTCAGGTACTGCTGATAAGCCTTAGGAGGTATTCTTTTTGTTAATTGTCTTATGATTAATAATTGTTCTGTTATATTTCTCCTCTCTCTCTTTAGGACTGATGGTTTTCCTTTTTCTAGGAGGGCCCGAATGTGCAGCCTTTTCAAGATCCTTCTTACTATCGCTTTGCTCTTTCGGCGGGTACCATAAGAAAACAGGGGGCGAGCGGAGGTAGGGATAGTCTGGGAAGTGAGCTGGGAGGTTTACATTCTTCTGTTGTGTAATATGGGGGGGGGGACACAATGAGTTTTAGGTTGCTATTTCTCGCTGAGCTTTCTTTTCTCTGCCAACTGCAAAGCCGTTATCAAGTTATGCAAGGTCACACGGACAGAGGCCTCATCGATCACGCTGAAGATGCCCACATGATATATGCACAATCTTCTAATTGGAAAGTTTCATCTGAACTAATGGGGGTGGAACACTTCCATACTCTGCTATATGGTGAATTGCCACTCCTAATTTTCAGATGTGTCAGAATTTGGGTTGCTAACCAGCTTCACTTTCAGTAAAAGATATCTTTCTCTAATTTTAGAGTCTTAAGTAATTTGTCTTTCCTGAATTTTGAATGGAGCCCGCCTGACAGGCAACCTCACTGATGGACATTGGCGACAACCGCCACAGCTGGAGCAGTTGGAGTGGCAAGACGTGCATACGATGATTAATGGATGCTGTTCTTGCAGCCTGTCTGCATAACACTGATGAGACTTGTGCATGTAGTGTTGAGTGGTCCTACCAATGAATAGGGCAATTAATGAAAGAGCTTTGTTTATTTTAAAATTGTGTTGATCAATGAATAAATTTTATTGATAATAAAGGGTCCATAATGTGTGGCAGCTGGGATAGTGGACTATACAGTCACACTATGCTGCGCACTGGGAGGTTTTCTATCCACAAACTATCTTTATCTATCCATAACCCACAAGCATTCGCAAAGGCTTAACCATTTTTTAAAAGTTTTCACGCAATACTTTATTAAGTCAAAAAAATTGACCAAGTAACTAGTGTCTTAAGCAAAGATAAACTTTATTAACTTTCTAGGTAAGACCTTTTCGTACTTATTAATAAGCAAATGAACCAACGTAAACCGGTATTAAGTGTGTTAAGCAAAGATAATCTTTATTAGACTTCTAGCGTAAACTTTAATGACTGTATAAATATGAGCAAATGAACCAAGTAACAGTGTTTCAGCCAAGATAAACTTAACAAAGTAAAACAAGTCAGATCTTGACACTAATTCTCAGGTCACTCCTGAGTCATGTCCATGCGTCTCAGCTGTTAAGCGGGCAGGACTGTGGAGCGTGGCTGTAGGCTTGATGCTGGGTCGAGGCACCATTGGGCCTGCTTGCTTGCCCCGAGGGTGCAAAGGTGGTTGTGTTAGGAGCTATCCAAGAGCTGACTCAGTCCCGTGAGGTGTGAGAGCGCCCTTCATCAAGACTTGAAGATGTCAGCCTAATATCTGATGACAGATTGTCCATTGACAGGCTTGCTGTGGGGTAGAGGAAGGAGTTTGGGAGGAGTGGTAGTGGGGCTGTCCTGGTCTGCAGCTGCGTGAGGACTGCATCTGTCACGTGCGATGAACCTGGGCCTGGACTGGGAAGTTCTTCTGCTTCTGCTGTGGGAAGTCCTGCGTAGGTCGGATAGCCTTGGAGTGTTGAGGGGCTGTTGAAAGCCGCTGGAAGGCTAATGACATTGCTTGGGGTGGAGGAGAGACCTGGACGGGTAGGAGCAGCTTCAACTGGGCCCTGAGGGGTTGTGCAGAAGTGCTGTGATCTTCTGCTTCAGTCATTGCTGGTACTGGGCCTTGGGAGTCTCCTAAGGGTCGGCTCACATAGGTGAATGAAAGTGTTCTGGCCCGAGAGGAATGCTCTGTCCAAGTGGACCAGCTGCAGAGAGAATTTCTGTGCTGTCTATCATTTGTGTCCCTGATCTCCCAACAGCACACTGTGGTCCTGGCCCCAGTCTGCCTCTCTGCCCTGCATCCTCGGAGAGCTGAGTGGGTTAGGCTCTGTGGCTACTCTTCTCCTCCATTTGTGACAGCAGGGCGTCATCCTCCACGGGTTCCTCCAAGTCACACGGGCATGCGGGTGCAGCCTGTCGGGGGGGTCTCCTGCTATGGGGCCCTCTGAAGACCCTGCCTGGACAGGGTAGCTGGCCTCTGGCTGAGAGGACTGGCGTCCTGTGGGCTGTCTGAGGGAGAGGGGTCTCAGAGGGGCTGCTCCTCAGGGCAGATCTCCACTCTCCAGGAAAACCTGCAATTGGCCATGACGTACATCTCCCGTCAGTGAGCTTGACAGCCAGCGCTGCCCGGATTTTTGAGGTTGTAGACTTGCCATACCAGGTGTCCATGGTGCTTTCACCATCCAAGGAATACTTCTGCAGTTGATACCCGTAGGCTCTCTGCCTTGTCTCACCAGCTGCTGCTTCTTCTTGGTGTCCCAATACCAGTCTGTGGCCTTTCTCAGAGGTACCGTTCTCCCTCAGCCGATTTCAGCACTCGTCCTCATGCCCTCGGAAAACGGTCTCTCTCCCTTTCCTTCCCTGCCTCTTCCTCCCTCTGGCACAGGGGCTTCCAGCAGGGCATCGCATACAGGCCTTCTGGAGATTCGCCGCATTCAAGGGCCTTGAGCAGCAGGGCCCTTCAGCAGCAGGGCTTTGGGGTCTTGGGGCTGGTCCACCACAGCAGCCAGCAGCAACAGCTTCAGAGCTCAGCTAGCCAGGGGTGGGATGCTGGTTCTGGCCTTCTCACCTTGCAGGGCTTGAACGAGTAGAGCAGTGGACTTCCTCTTCTGCACTGATGACGAACCATGTGTGTTCCTGCAAGATGTATCTGGGCAGCCATCTTTCCTTGTTATGCTGACTGGTGCCGTGCTGGCATGCCTTTTTATATATCTGCCGAGCTAACTGCAATTCATACTCTCCTGCATGCGTCACTAACTGGTGGGGCCGTGAGAAAATTTTGGTGGGCCGCAGAGAAATCTCACCCCAGAGCACCCTCCAAAAGCAATTAATACCAGACTGCGCAGAAACACAATGAGGCGAGCAGACCCACATGCTTCCACGGGAACCCTCGCCGCCACGTCACTTCCTTACCCGGCTAACAATTGCCTGCTAAAATTTGCTATTTTTCCCCTTTTTCCGACCATCATCTGTTCTGTTTGTACCGGAGATTTAGATATAGTAGAAGCGGGAAATGGTTAGATTTCTTGCTTTTAGCTAGTCTTTAGATCTTCGCTCTATTTTAAAGCACAGCCGATACCTCCTTAGGAGACTGAAGTTTGCTTACAAGCAAATTCAGTGGCAGACCTGCACGGCAAGCAATTTTGAGAGACTGAAGCTAGCTGATGGCAAGAGTAGATAGATCACTGAATAGATTTCTGTTGAGCACTCAATCTGCTCTTTTTTTTTTTATAAAAAATCAAATATTTACATAACATACATGGTGTGTTGTGAGTTAATTTTGTGAGTTTGCTTGCAAGCAAATTTTATGTGACAGACTGAGCTTGCCAACGGCAGATAGATCTCTGAATGAATCTGTGATTCTGTGAGCAACTCAATTTGCCTGCTTTGTCTGATTTTGGGTAAAAGTTGCTCCTTTTTATAAAAAAATCAATATCTATATAAATATTTATTTTATATACAAGCTATGCCCAGCCAGTCACATGACCAAGCCACACCCACAAATTAGGCCAGACCCACAGAACCAGTTAGTGGTCCCTGGGATCTAAAATTATGAGTTTGGTCCCTGAGGTCCAAAAGGTTGGTGACCCTTGCCTTAGGGCAAGGCCAGCCTTACCATTAGGCAAGGTATCTGCCTCAGGCAGTAAATTTGGGACAGCAATTCAGTTGTTTAGCACATTGGGGAGATCTTCTGCCTCCAGTGCTAAAATAATTTGGCGGCTTTAAAGGAGTCAGATCATTCATCTTAAAATTGAAGAAATTATATTTGAAATCTGCATGCAGAAAACAAATTAATATTGCTTCTAATATCATAGTTCACATGGTGTGTCATTTACTTCTGGCAGTTAGGTGCTGATTAGAATAGAAACCTGCCAGTCTTTTTATTCAGTACAGCTATGCCCAGCTTCATTATACTGATATTTTCATCCTTCCAGTTTGGTTATATAAATTAGTCCTTGAAGATTCAAGAGAATTTTTTCTAGTAACTTTTCCTATACTTAGATATTTCAAAGCTCTTGCACCTTCTCTCTGTGCTATTCTATTTTCATGTCCTCTGCAACTGGCAAGCAGGAACATGCCTTGCATTTCTCCCTTGTTTCAATATAACCTTGGCAAGAATGTCGGGAGCCACCAGCAATCCCAGGATGTGAATCCAGGTTTGTTTGGCAATAAGCTACAGAACACAGCAGTCCTGCCAAACCTGATGCTTTCTGAAGATGTTGGATTATGATATTATCATTTATGATGATAGTAGTAGTAATTCAGAACATCTGGAATACTTTAGGATGAAAAAAAAAAAAGACAGAAAGAGGGAACCCTTTCTATTTCCTTTCAGACAGTTAAGATTGCAGAAAGAACACGTGCACCCAGCCTGCCTTCACAATAATAGATCTATATAGTATATTGCATGGGTTAGAAAGAGGGCTGAGAAAATATCTACAGATCCCTAACATCCTGGACATAAACTCTTTCAGTCCTTCCCTTGGGGTGGCTCTACAGGGCACCGCATGCCAAAACAAGTAGACACAGGGACAGTTTTTTCCCTCACACCATCTGTCTGCTGAACGCCTAATTTTCATAGTGCTGCCTATATACAGTAGTATGGCTGTAATATTACCACTTATCTTCTTTATCCTGCCCTTTCACTGGTGTGATGATGATGATGATTCTGTTGCTTTGCATGTACACCTAGAGCTACTGCCCTGGAGACTAATTCCTTGTGGTCTAATCACACTTGGACAATAAAGCTACTCTATTCTACTGCATTCTGTTCTGTTCTGTTCTGTTCTTAAACCATTCTGAAGTTCTCTGCATCTTATCAAGTAATACTGCTTGTAATGCACAAACCAATCACTGGGTTCACATATTGTGCTACACTATGCTATGGCTTTCCCAGAATGCTTTTAGAAACTATCACAACACATTTAATGTATGCCTTGAAAGCACCAAATCTGGAATTTCATGGTGGTATTTCTGGACTCAGTTCTGCTTTTATTTATTTTTTTCATCTGTCCTTTCCACTTTTGGGGAATGTGATTCTTTAGCACTACATTCAAAGGGGGACTGCAACTCTCAGATCATAAAATGTTGCTGCCCCATTGCATGGTTTGGCACCACATTCCAGGTAAAAAACATGACTGAATCAGTCCTCTGCTAACCATACTCCTCCTCCACCTGTCAGAACTCTCTTTTATCTTTCACTACTGCAGGCAACGGGTGGGGATGGGGGGGGGGGAATCAGGATGTGGTGTATGCCTGAAGCCCTCTGGTCAGCTTTTGCAGTTCTGTGCCTATCTGCTGTAATATGACCAGACAGGGATTCCAACCAGTGTGATGAATAAGAAGTTAAGGTCCCCTTGACTGAAGGGAATAAATACTCTGAATTTCCCTTATGTGGGACAGCTCTGAAGGGAGCCTTCCCAAACTTTCTGGCTCATGGAACTACAACTCTTGAGTAGTTTCAGCCAACATGAGCTGCACAATGACCTTTGGAGAAGACATCATAAAAAGCACATTCTCCAATATTACAAATGCTTTCATTCTTACACAGATATCCTCTTGGGCATTTTTTTTCAACCAGCCATTATATCCATACTTTTAATGCAGGCGTTGTATATATTCCTATGCCATGATCTTACTCCCCTAGAAACATGCCACTTCACAAATTATTGTGGCTGACTTATTCTTTTTCTCTTTGTGTAAGACAACCACATCTAGACTATCAGTGTTGGGATATCACTAAAGGACAAAAAGGAAATACAGAAAACCTGATTCTTTGATGCCCTCTTGTGGTCATACAAATGTTTGTTAGCCCAAATCTGGAACTGCACAATAGTCCAAGACAGGATCAAAATAAAACAAAATGCCAGGTATGTTTTCTTGTTGATGGTGAAGAGAAGCTGGCATATATTTTACAGATAAGCAGCTTCCCAAGGAATAGAGGAGCCTTATTATTATTTCAGAGAATGTACTTCAGAGTTTAAAACTGTACTTCAATTGCCATCTATGTTCCTGCTCATCTGATTATTCCTAAGAACAGCTACCAGTATTATACACAGAGATTAAGCAGCTGGAGGTTTTGCTGGAACAAAGATACAATTGTATGGAAAAGTCTGCCTGTATAATGTAAGTGTCACAGGAGGCTTTTAAAAGCAAGTTAGAAAAGATAGCCCATCAGTTGCCAAGAAACAGATGGATAAGGCAAGAGGAAGCTTGACAAAACCCACATCAAAGGACTACATCAGTCTTTCCCAACAGATGAATTCCACTGAGACTTCTATAATCTCGACTGTCAGTGTGTTTTTTAAAAAATAATAATAATTACAAACTGACAAACTAGTGTTTGTTTTGCTTCTGCCACAGACAATTAGTCAAACTGGCTGCAGTCTAATGCTGAAATCAAATAATATTAAAAAACACTTAATTCTGTGTTGGGTAGCAATCCTTCTTCCTAGCTACAAGTTGAGGAGCAAAGGCTAAACAAAGGCAAGGCTCCAAGTTAGGGCTTTCCTGGATTCTAGGATTGAACAGACAGCTTTATTCAATGAAGTGAAATCTTCCAATGAAACTTTGCACAGCCTTCACAAATGGGTGATGCTAAAAATCTTCTTTAAGCCACATACTGTTTTTAGTTTGCAGTCCAAGGAGAGCAAGTTAAGCCAGGCAATTGTCAAACCTCTCCACCCTATTTTATTAGATTGGATGTTAAATACCAACAGGGAGAAGCCTCAATCAAGACCTGTTATCTATATTAAAGGAGCAAGAACTTGACACCGAGAAAAATATATCCTCCCATCATCAAATAATATTAATATCTGCCAACAGGCAGTTGCCAAAGGAACTGTTACAGAACCTAATTATAACATTGACAATCGTAGCATGCTAAAAGAAACCTACGTATGATCATGTTACATGCACTGTGTTTTCCTAAACTTTTGAGTATGTCAATACATGCAGCCTATTGAATATTGGTAATTTCTCAAATAATGTTTACTTAAAAAAAAACCCAGATGGTTGGTTTAAAATTTTTTTGCTGTGATAGGGTAAAGGAAACAGATCAGAGAATGGCACAGCAAGCAAGCAAATGAAGGGTGGGGTGGAGGAAGAGCTGTCAGAGATGAGACCCAAGATAGAAGTCACTGCCAATCTCTCTTTTATAGGGTGGCTTCTGAGCACTGGGAATTTGGACCTTTGAGCAGCAATGACACTTTTCAAAGCTTTCAGCCAAACTTAGTGAGGTTTCTAGGATGGAGAATGTAGAATTGACAGCCAGATTCAAAGAAGCTCTGCTTTTGTGGAGATGCTTTAAATGAGGAATGTCGAAGCTTGGCAACTTTAAGACTCCTTAGAATTCCACAAACAGCATGGCTGGTTGGGGAATTCTGGTAGCTGAAGTCCACAAATCTTACAGTTGCCAAGGTTGGACACTCCTGCTTTTAATAGAGTTCTCCCTCTCCCTAATCCGTCAAAACACAAGGGAAATCTTCAAGTAATCAAATTCTGACACCTCTGTTCCAAATGATTGTCTTTTTCTTTATCTGAATCTGCTTGCACTGAATGGATGGGAGGTCACCAAGTAATTTCAGGACTAGGATAGGTCAGTCTAGGCTGCAGAGTACAAAAAAAATCATACAAATGCAATGGAAAATAATTTCCATTTAGCTGCTGGTAAAATGAAGTTATCAGGAACTAAGGACCTCATCTCAAAGGACCTTTTATCTTGTTACCTTGTATTGGCCATTGTTTGAAACAGGAATAAACATGAATCTAAACAGATAAGCAGAGGAAACTGCCAGGGCAGAAGGACCAGTTAACACTATGAGACTTTAAGCTATGAGAAGTTATAGAGGCTTCATTTGACAAGAGCCAGTAGAGAATTCTGTTGGCTGAACTTGGCAAGAAGGCCACCAAAATGTAATACAAACTGCGATAGGATGGAAAAGGGCCCAATTTGAATAGGTGTGAATGCACACAGAAACATAGCTTATCTTAATCAATCGATCAGGATGTGAGCCACACAGAAAAGCTTCATTTAGGAAGACTTTTATAAATGAAACCATAAAACTATAGCATCAGATGAGAAAGACAAATCAGAAATTCCAAAGACTCTTTCAGTCTGAGTCCTTAAGCTATAGCTTGTTTAGTTAATGACTAAATCCAACTTTGTCAATAGCTAAGGTTTAAAAAAAAGTATAATTTTCTCTCTGGGATTCCCCTCCCACACCCCAGCAGTGATCATAGGAAGATTCAGAAGTGCCTTACAGTATAAGGTCTGTTTCCCCAACATAACAACTCATAGGTTGCTTAATATTTGACTTATTTTACTAAGCCACTGTATAACACAAGTCCAAGTCATGATTCAAACAGCATCCCAAGCCACAAGCAAACATACTGTGCAAATATAAAACCAATTTCACCAAATTCCTGAGTACATTTTCATTCAGCCCTACCTGGCAATGGCTGGTATCAAATACCTGACATTAAAACAGAAAACACAGGCAGTGCCACCAATCAATTATCTTTTATATACAGGATGATCTCCAAAGTTAACCTCAACAAGTTAACAAGTTTTGGTCAGTGGTGCGATTCAGTTTGAATGTGTGGAATTCAAACTATGTGGAAGCAGTGTAATTATTTTTAGCAGAATTTCTGTCTTACTGTCTTCTGAAACTTGATAGAAATCAAGATGCTCCACAGGATTGCTTTCAAGACACACCCCAATTTATTCACAGAATTTACAAAAAGCAAAAGAAAAGATGCTGGAACGAAAGGGCCAAAAGGGTGACAAGGAGAGAGAGTTCGCTGGTCAGGGGAAGGCTGGAGACATCTCGGCCAATGCACATCCCTTCAATTGGGGCAGCATCTGTGGAATTTCAGCTTGCCACTCTCTTCAATGCATAGATGTCCTGCCTGTGGGGGAAAAGTCAGCAACATAAATCGCACATGGCTAGTCACTCTCCCTTTTCTGCGGTTAAAAACTGAGCAATACACAGCATTCAGCCTGTTAGATGTTTCATCCGCACGTGCGATTCACCTGTGCCTGAGGTGGGAAGAGGATCGGGGAGGTCTCCGAAGGAAAGTAAATGCACCTACAAAACCTGGGGCCTCGCAGCTAGAAGCTCTCCAAAAGGGATTCAGAAGAAGCCGCAAAAACCAGAGTTTTCGAACCGTGATCCTGCCAGTAACTTCACGCCCCGCCGCTTCTTTCCTGCCTCGGTTTGCTTTTTCACTATGTGCCAGCCCGCCTTCCCGTCTCCAGCTGTCCTTAAAGGAGCCGCGGCTGTGTAAAAAACCAACCCCGAGCCGTGCCCAGCTCGACAGCAGCCACACCTCGTCCACAGGCTTCCCCGCCCTCGCCCAGCTCCGCGAACGGGAGGCTGGTTTGCCGGAGTCGCCAGAGAAAGAGAGAGAGAGAGACTCGACGTTTGTCCCCCCCCTTCGAAAGAGGGGCATCCCGCCGTTGCCATGGAGTCGTCCGGTTCCTCCAAGGGGTGCATGGACCAATTTACCAGCCTCATCCGCTCCCAAAGGGGCATGTTACTCTTCGAAGAATAGTAAGAGGGACCCGAAGGGTGGGGAGCGAGCCGCGAGGGGCCAGGAGGATGGGGTGAGGGAGGGCAAAGTCGAAGGCCGGCCGCCTCTGAGTTGGGGGACGAGTGGATTTTCCGCTCCCTTCGGGGAGGAGAGCGTGAATTTCTTTGCCCTCAGCACGTGAGAATAGCAGTCACACATTTTTTTATTCCGCTTCACGGTGCTTTACAGCCTTCTCTAAGCGGTTTCGAGTCGGCAGATTGACACCACATACACAACCGCAACAACCTTACGCCCTAAAGCGCTTGGCTCTTCCGGCCCTTGTGAGAAACGGCCGGTCTTCGGCGGCAACGAGGAGAAAGCGGTTTAAAACAGGGAAATGGCACAGAGGCCACCCCCAACCGCAGAAGAGGCAGTGCGTGGCCCTTCAGCTTCGTCCGCCGTTGGGAGGCGGGAAGTTTCTTTCAGGGGTCCAGAGAAAATCTCGCTTAAGATGCCCCTCCAGGCGCCCGCGTTTGCCTTTGCTTCCTTCTCCCACCCCCTCACAAAAAACTTTTTTTTTCCACTGAGGTGAAAAACCAAGCCGCAGCAGCTGGCCGGACAGGCCTTTTTTGTTTGGGGGGGGGGTCAGGAACCGCTTTGGGGGAAGCTCCCCGCCGAGCGGACAGGAGAACGAGGGGGGAAGCGGTTGCTTTTCGGCGCGATCTCTCTCACACACCCCCCCCCGAAGTCCCAAGCTCTGGTCAAGTTTTGTTTTACCGCGAGGGCGAAGTTGGCCTTTGAAAACTCGGAGAGCCGAGCGGGAACGCCCTAGCGCGAGAGAAGGAGATTTATTTTTATTTTTTAAACCGAGGGGAAGAGTTACAAAGAGGGCGGCGTGGAAACGGAGCGGAGGAGGAATGATTTGAGCAATCCGGTTCAGCCTGCGAGTCGGAGGGGCGGGTGGGGTATGTAACTAAGAGGGAAGGGGAAGCGCAACAGCCGGAGCGAACCCTCCCCCCCCCCCAAAAAAAAAAAAACCAGGGCAGGGGCGTGGAGAGCGGTTTATCCCCCTACCGGCGCGCGCCTGGGGAGTTCCCCCATTTCGACTCTGCCTTCCCTTCTCTCTCCCCCCGCCCACCCGCCCTGCTGCCGTTAATCAATTCTACCCCCCCCCCTTCCTCCGTCCGGTTTCCATTTGAGTTTATGTGTGCAGGCCTCTCGGGAATGCCTTCCGTGCGATTTACCAGCAATCCGACGGGGCGGGCCCGGTTCCTTTCGAGCTGCGTTGAATTCCACTCCCTCCCCCCTTCCCGCGCTTGCAAAGGGCAATCCAGCACATTCGAAAAGCGTCCGTTGGGGAAAGGAGGGGAGGGCGGTGGTCCCGGTCAGCGCAGCGAGCAGTTGAAGGCGACCTCTGGGCCTCTTAAAAACCTTAGGCGGCGGCTTTTCTTTTTTTCTTTCTCCCCACCCCCACCCCCCCAGTCAGGCTGTCTCAGGGCCTTTGGGCGCGGCCGAGTCGGTCCCGATCCCCTCGCCTCACGTTGCGCCATGTGCGCTCTCGGCTGAGCGAGCATGACGTGAGTCACTGCGTCCTGCCCTGTCTGGACACAGACAGGCGGGGTCCCGTCGAGCTAAATTGGGCGGGAGAAGGCGGCCGCTCGTCGGTTTGGCTCGCCTGCCTGCCTGCCGGCCCTTGAGGGAAAAACCGAATTCCTGACTGAAGGCTTCATAGATCGCAACCCCGCGATATGTGCTTCGGATTGTGGGCAGCTCTTCGGAGTTGCTGCCCTGCCGCTTGACATGCTGGCGGAGCCGTCTGTGCGGGCGTATTTCCATGAAGAGCCCACAGCTTTTCCACGCACCCAAAATTGGTCTTGGGAGTGGTTCTGAATTTCTGCTTTTTATACCGGCGCTCAAAAGCGCTTACTTGGAGGAAGCAAAGGAGCTGGAGGGACCTCCGAAAGTCATGCGATGTCTTTTCTCGAGTACTTCCAGTGATCTGCTTACCTTTTTGTTGCCTGGTTTAGATTCCAGATGGACTTTTCGTCTGCTTTGAATTTGTTCTAACTGGAATGGATCCTGCTTAATTTTTGTTTACCGAAAGCCATTACATCTGGGTGACACTGAAGTAACCAATTACGTATTGCCTTTTATCCATTGCCTGGTGAATTGCAGCTGAGAATTCCCAAATGTCCCCTGTTACCATCTGCTCAAGTGGACTCATCTGGAAGAATGTTTTTCAGAATCTATAATATCTATATACATGTTTATGTATGACAGGAGAGGAACTTGCATGTGTATAAGCTCATGAAAAACCCCAGCATTTTCCAGATACCATACAGAGATAAAAACATAAGATTTATAGGCAAGGTTCACGCAAGCCATTGACTCAGTAAAGTGGTTTGTTCAATGTTTGCATATAGCTGTTGTGGTTTGCATCAGCTAAAGGTGTACAACATTACTATGAGCCATTGTGGTGCATGGCTTAGAAGAGTGAACCTATTTAGGGTGATGTGAAAACCCATCTATTTTTTGCTTGCAGCTACAGGGATGTAGGATATCAAAGTGGTGGTTCTACAGTACACTATTATTATTGCAACATATGTAGCCATCCACCTATCTTAAGAACTCTGCATAATAAGCAAACAAAAACAAAACAAAAACAATTACATAAAAACAAAGAGCATCTAAAACTGAATCAATGTTCAATAGAACCAAAAACTAGACACACAGACACCCATGCTAGAGCCCCAAACTAACACCTTGCCCACTGCCTGGGAGAATTTAGGCAACTGTATGATTTCATAGTATAAGCTGTGATCCTGTATGTTTGGTAGATGATGTGATTTGAAAGGAATGAGAAGGAATGTGGAAAACACGTTTTCCTTCAGGGAATGTTAAATTGGTTATTCTTTACCCAAAGGAGGTGGAGAAAAATGGTATTTCAACTCAGCTGACTCAGTGAAAAGAGGATATTTGCCGTTTGTTTTCTCTTACTGTACAGAATGTACTGTTCTTATTTGGCAAGAGAACCAACTTGTAGTTCATAAGATTCAAAAAAGAAATGGCAATATGAATGTGTGAAATGGTGCATGTGTTAATTTAACGTTCATTTGTTTTTGTCTACAATCTCTTGAATATGTTTGTGCAATGGTCTCATATACCTGGTTCATATATTACACATGAATCAAGTCTATAAGAGACCTGGCAAAATCCATTATTGTTTGACTATGGTTTATTGAATAAATCACAGTTTGGTTTACTTAGCATGGTAAACCATAACTGTAGTTAACAAATTTCAATATCTATGTTCATATAGCATACTAAGTCAAAGTCCAATCAAACAAATAATGGTACTGTCATACATGAAATAGCTCATATTTTCTTAAGTGAAATTTGGTCATAATTGGAAAATTGTACGTACAATTCTACTTGCAATATCCCAGCAACCACAAATCTTACTGAGATGTAAGGCATAAATTAAGACCAGAATGAAATTTTGAGGGTAACAAAATATGATTCGGCATGTTTATCAATAAACGACTGACTAAAATTTCAATATATAAATATTATTTGCATCCATGCTCAGAGTGGGAATCATTATGCAATTAAAAAAAGAACCAACATGAGGAAAGGAATTGACAGGTTGGGGTGGGGACAAAATTGTGCACTCGGGCAGAAAAAAAAGATGATAAATCAGAAGGGGGTTGCTTGGAGCGTTCCAAAGTGTATCATTCTATTGCCAATCCTACTTGATAAATTATCTAAATCATTATACAGATGAGAGAGGATTCTGAAGCCTTTAAGATGTTGCTGAATTCTAATTTCCAGTAATATCAACAGCCATATGGTGTGATGTGCTGAAAATTGGTGGACATCTCAACATCTGGTGGACTGGTGCTTCCCTACCCCTCCAGATACTCAATGTGCAAGATTGTATATTCATACTTGTGTGATCCATCCCTGTCCTTTCTTTAAAGGACATGTGCGCACCCAGCTAAACTGGGAAGAATCCTTCCTTTGCCTCTCCTAACAGGACCAGACAAGGTGCCTCTTTCCACAGTAGACTTAGTGTTTGATCTGCCTCATCTATCAGAACAGTTGGTTTGGGTTGCCTGTCAGCCTCGTAGCCTTCATTACATTCATTAATAATTAACTGAAGCAATGATTTCCGGATGAGAGAAAGAAGTATAAAGCAGGAATCTGGGTCTTAATTCAATTAATTTTATTTTGACCAAAGCCATCAATTTGTAACTATTGAAAAATAGAGCTTCCTGAGAACTACTGAAAAGTGTGCATTTCTCTTTTTTCCAGGGGTTCAGAGCACTTATTACGTGTGCTTCTCTCCACTGCTTAAAGCAGAATCCACTGGCTGGGTTCCTACTTTAATGCTTATGTTTGCTTTTGGTTTAGCTTAATGTAGCAAGCCAGGTACTTCCTCATAAACCAGGCTTTATGGCTTCAAAGGTAATGTTTCTTTTCAGTCATATTTGGCTCTTGATGATACAACTGACACACATATGCAGTTTTCTTGGCCATCAATCATTGCTAAAGCAAACTAAGGCCTAGCACCGTGATGGCAAACCTATGGCGTGCATGCCGGAAGTGGCATGCAAAGCCATTATTGCTGGCTGGCAAGCCCTTGCCCACAGCAGGTCTACTGTGCATGTGCGCACGCCGCCCATCTGACAGGTGATTGTCAGGTATCTGGCATGCATGTACAGGGGGCAGGGGTTTGCGGGAAATGTCCATGCATGTGCAGAGATGCACAGCGCACGGGGGGGCACGTGCATATGGGCAGAGATGCACGGTGCATGCACAG
>BHFT01006961.1:8546-56496 GCA_004320025.1 Laticauda laticaudata | reverse complement strand
ACTACTGAGTTTTGAGACACACTTCCTTATTCAGTTCAATGGGCCATCCAACATGGCTTCGGTTCTGCTCACACTACCAATGTCTGCTAGCAAGAAAAAAAAATAACGATCATTCTTGGAATGGTGGTTATCTACCTGTTCAGCTGCCTGACAACAAATCATAGACATTGGAGGTTCTCAATGCTTGTAGTTTGTTAGGGTATTTCTGAACAATCCAAGTTTGGTGCTTTTTTGAAAGAGGATTAATCTTGTGTTCAAAACTAGTATGGTTGATAGTGTAATGAGGGGGAAGGGTCTTGTTTGGTATAAAGATCGAGTGATTGATACAAGTGAATTTAATCTTCGGCTGATAACTACAAGTGAGCAAGAAATCCAGGCCTGCCTTCATGAACCAACAATACCCCAAGGAGCCACTAACACAAAATGTGTGACTGGCCTAAAAAGAATGGGCATCAAATAATACCTCGTGCTGTCAAAGCTGAAATGGAAACACAAAATGCTGCCAACCTCACCCTGCTCTCAAGTAATCAAAAGAATAAATAATACAATGTATGGCCACACAAACCCATCTGTGATGACAGAACTAGAACTCACAACTCATGCAGAGGAGAGGATAACTAGCTTATCTTTGTTTATTTGTACATTCAAGCATTCAATTAAAAAATATGACAAAACTCTTTAAGATTATATTGTGAAAAAAATAACTGGGAGAGATCTGGACTGGGGGAGGGAAGGAACTGAAAATTATATGAGATTGATTGATTGCAGATACTGCTGGAACAATTGATTGCTGAAATGACCAGCTCAATCTGCATCCTAATGCTTTTATTTTATGAGGTCTGTGCTGCTACAGGAGAACTCCCCCTCTTTTCTCCTTTTCCAAAACCACCTCAAAGGATTGTCTCACTGAAAAGCTGAATGTAGTGATACTTTGAAAGTTGCTTTATTCTCAATTCAAGCTTATCTTTCCTTTTCAGATGACCTAACAACTATCAGTGTTGAGACTGTATATATTAAGAACTGGCACAAAGATGGCTACTGCTGTCATTTCATACTTGTTCATTAGTAATTTCCTTTGGAGTCAAACATATATATCCAGATCAAAAACAGAATATACCATATGATTTTGTATGGCACCACGACATGTTAATATTTGGATGAAAATAAGATTTCTTCAGCAATTGCCTTCCTAATCTCTTCTCTCCCTGGATTCACTGATGATTTTTACTTGGATTCATAAACAATGAACCCTGGCAAGTTTAATCTAACACACCAATTCCTTCATTTTTCCCTAGATATTACCATAAATCTTAACACTATCAAGAAAACCAGCTGACTGCTATATATACTTGCAATATATAACTCCAGCTTCCATCTAGAATACACCATGAAATCTTTTATTTACAGTCAAATCTAACAAGGCAACTACATCAATTCAAACCTGTCCCCAACCTTGCCAAATATAATTATTTTTTCTAATTTATTGTCATGTCTGAGTACATGGATTTGATTGCCTCGGGGATGATTATTAGTTATTTTGGCAGTATATGCTACCCTTAGCCATCTCCAAAAACATAATTTAAAAATGGTTACCTTGTTTCTTTTGCTCATTCTTAGTGTCAAGTTTGTACAGTTGTATATTACATTGAACAGATTATTGCTTTAACTATTGTGATCTTTGCATATTGAAATGTCTTTATTCTTCATGAACTTGTTTATCATGACTTGCTATCTACCTAGTTACACCCCTAGTTTCATAAACTTCTTTAAATCAAGCTCAATTTGTGTGTGTCCTTATAGTTTGCTTGGCAATTGTTCAGAAATAATTTGTCATTATCTTCTGCCCCCCCCCCAACTTTCTTTGAATTTCTTGGTGATATGAATAAATCAAAATTCTAACCACATTTGATTTTTGTTATTTTATTTCTTTAATTAAGAAAATCAATTTTAACCTACCATCTGGCTAAACTTAATTTCCAGTTAAGGCCATTCAAATATTTCATCAGTGATCTTCAACCCATCATGTATTCAAGTGTTTCCCTTTCAAAAGTCTTAAGTAGTAAGCTTATAAATGCTTACAGGTAGGCAACCAATCTAAAATTGTAAGTAGCCACCACATATAGATGCCAAACTCTGTGTCAAACTGAGATGCCATCTGTCCCATATTTATTGGTGCAAATGTGTGTGCATGCACACCCCACAGCATTATAGGATGGGGCTGGGAGGAATGGTTTTTAATTTCATTTGAATTTCCTAAGCTAGTAAATTGTTCCATTCCATTTTATTCTTAGCCATTGATCATTTTGTCACTGCAATTTCTGAAACCAGAAATTAAGGAACAATTATTAGTTGATCATTTTTTTCATTCATTCTCAATGATTTCCAAATACTGTAACCGAGAGTGTGAGTTAATGTTCAGCAGTAGGGGCCTCCTCTTGGTGCAGAGTGTTCTATATTAACATACTTGAAATACCCTCTTCTGTTTGGACCAGAAATACTACTTGCTGATTGGTCCAGAAACGCAATCCTGATTGGTTCACATTACCATCCTGTGATTGGCCCGCTGGATCGGCGGGGGATTCAAAGAGCCATCATTGGCCACGAGCCGCTAGCAGCTGCTATAAAAGAGGCTGCCGAGGCTCCACAGCCAGAGCAGATTCAAGCAACTAAGTAAAGAGCTTAAAAGTCACACTAGTCTCGAGTCTCTTTTCCCGTGATCTAACACTGGCGATGAAGGTGGGATTCTGAGACAAAGGAGACCAGTCGACCACGTAGCAATGAGGACTGACCAACTGACGAAATGGCCGGCAGCAACTCGCCACCCGCACCATTCGACCCAATGACAGAGGACTGGGAATCTTACATTGACCGGTTCCTCATGTTCCTTGAGAGCAATGACCTGCAAGAAATCACCAATAAAAGGAAGAGAGCCGTGTTCCTGACACACTGTGGGCCCACAGTGTTCAAAAATGGCTAAATCGCTTGGCCAAACCTCAGGACATCATGCAGATGGCATGGCCCAGAGTTGCGACCGACTACTGAGAGCCCATTATGCACCGGTTGATCTCCAAACCTTTATAGAGACACAAATTTTTATTTAAGGACCAGAGAGAAGGCTGAGAGTTTGTCGGGGAATTTGTAGCGGGCTCTGAGGGACATTGCTGTGCATATAATTTCCTCAATTATGGACAAGCCATTGAGAGGACTGTGTGGTCCTGGGACTTGAGGTATCTCACAGAGGCGACTTTACTGACCTGGCCCAAATATCATGGTCACCGAGGCCATCACCTGTAGGCCACCGCCAGCTAAGGCTGCGGAAGAAGTCAGCAGCAACAACATGCAGGAAAATGAATGGGGTGACCTAGCAACGATGGGAAAACAGGCCAAACACCATAGAAAGGAAAGACAGAGGGGACAATCAAAAGGACCACCATTACCGCTCACCACCATGTGGACTGTCGATGTCCTTATCCGAGGACTTGCGCGATGAGGCAGGAATAAATAACATTAGACTCCATCGGAACAGTACAGACAGGAAAGGGAAAGAATGGCAAAGCCGGGTTTCCAATTGTGCCGGGTTTTGGAGGAAAACACCCCCGATCCAAGTGCCATTTCCTTAGACACTATTTGCTGGTCACTGATGAGAAACAGGCGCTCCTTGCTTCGGTCTGCGAAATAAAAGAGCTACAGCCCTAGGCACAGACAGCACCCCCCCCCCCAGTACCAGAGGACAGACAGGCAGGGAAGCCATTGGAAGCCGCGAAAGCAGGAAACAAGTGGCCCAGCGAACCCTACCGAAGGAACAGACTCACTAAACCATTACCATTGGCATTCGAGTGCAACAGATGCCCGAAAGGTAAATGTACAGGGCAAATTGAAGGTCCAACAGGAACATTGGAGTGCGACTCCTGGGTCTATACTGTCTATAGTATCCTGGAACATCATCAAATGACTAATACCCAGCCATATGGAGAAGAGAATTGGAAAACCAAAGACTGACATTAAAGGACTTACCAGGGGAACAGGATCCCGTAGTCGGGTCGGCCATTTCAAATAAACCTTCAAGGAAACACTCAGAAATCCTCCTGTTGCGGCATTAGGGATCGCCCAAAGCCTTGCTGGGGCTAGAATGGTTATGCGTCACTGGGGATCGAAGCTGATTTGAAGCATAAAACAGCATCACTTTAGGCAGACTGGGAAAGAAAACCTAATGAAGGACTTCCAGACGTATTTGACTTGGGAAGGTTTAGGCAAGTAACCAAGGGTCCCCTATTTCGTATTAATTTGAATCCAAACATAGCACCAATCCGGTTAAGGCACGGCAAGTCCCAATTCGCAGATTTTAAACTGCGGTAGGGAAAGGGTCGGCTGGAAACAATGACGGTGAGATGTTTGGTCGGCCCAGGATCGGACATAAGAACATTTGAGACATGGGTGGGAACATGACAAAATTGCCAAAAGTCCAGACCTTACCCCCCTCCTGCACCTTACCCTCAAGCTGGGAGACACCAGGGGCCCCTGGTCTGAGAATTCCAAAGATTTTGCCTGTACCACAATGGGATTATACATTTTTAATAATTGTCGACACTTACTCCAAACTGCTGGATCGGTTCACAGTCATGCAGTCCACACATGACAGAAGCCCGTCATCAGACAGTTAAAAAAAAACTATTTCGTACCATGGGTTACCCCGACTTGTTAGTCTCAGACAATGGGGCCACATTTCACAGCGCTGTCATTTTTGAAAAATTCCTTGCTGAAAACTGGGTATACGACATGCCCTAACTAGTGTTCTGCTCACCCAGCTACAAATGACGGGCGAACGCATTGGTCCGCCTATTACTCAAAGAGGCATTAGATTAAAAATACGACATTAGCGGACATCACAGAACAAATCTAATAAATTGTAACCATTCAAACAGTATAACACCGAAACACATTGACCTAACAAGAGGCCCCAGCAGAACTCCTGTTGGGCAGGAAACTACGGCGTCAACACCTGGACAGCATTACACCCAACATAACAACCTCCCGAAAAGCCACAGTTCTCCTCCAGTAAATACCACACATTCACAACAGGGATCTGGTCATTACGCAAAAAACTTTAGGGGCGGCACCCACTTTGGATAACCAGCTAGAATAACCCAAATAACCGGACCCCGCGTCAATATTGATAGAAACGCGAGGATAGGGAAAGCTGGAATAACACATAGCGGGGGAACCCCCCAAAACTATGCGTCTAGACAATAAGAAGAAACACTAATAACACCGGGAACGCAGAACAAACACACACACAAAGACCACACCAAAGAGACTATACTAAAATCAAGGAGAGGGGGAGATTCACCCAACGACACCTAATTATCAAAGGGAGCGGAGAAACACCCACTATCAACACAACAAAAAAACAAACCCAACAACAACAAACCACCGGTAGGCCCATTGCGAAACCAAAACTACTTACCGGCAGAGACTTTCGGTAGACGGGAACTGCATGCGGGAAAACCAACATAAGGCCCACTTCCTGGAAGAGGCAGCCGGGCCGACCTCAACCAGCCCGGGAGAGACCAGCCAGGTCAGCAGCCAGAGCCGACTCGACCAGCCCAGGTAGGACCGGGAGGGAGCACAGCAAGGGCTGACTCACCTATCCAGGAGGTGTCCACCGAGAAGGCCAGAGTGAGAAACAGCTGCATCCATCCAAACAGCGAATGCAACACCAACTGAGCTGCGCAGGGTCAAGTAGACAATACAAAAGCCCTCGCCTACTTACGAGACTACGTCTAAATGTAGGTCAGGGCTAAACCAAGAGGGGAGGGGTGTTCTATGATTAACATACTTGAAACCCTCTTTCTGATTGGACCAGGAATACTACTTGCTGATTGCGTCCAGAAACGCAATCCTGATTGGTTCGGCATTACCACCCTGTGAGATGCGGCCCGCCGGATCGGCGGGCGGATTCAAAGCAGCGCTCATTGGCCACGAGCCAGAGCAGCCACTATAAAGAGGCTGCTGCGGCTTCCACAGCCAGAAGCAAGATTCAAGCAACTAAATAAAGAGCTTAAAAGTCACACTGGTCTCGAGTCTCTTTTCCCGCGATCTAACACAGAGGATCAAAAACAATTTTTATCTATGCTGGTACGTGGGAGAATGTTTATGGCATGCTTGACCTGGGAGTATTCTGCTTGTAGGTTTAAGCTCTAAATCATCACTATACTAGGGATTGGGATATTTCTCAGTCTAGGCTGTCTGAGAAAAGCATGTGGATATTGTCTGATTCAGCTGGGTGTGTCTTGTTAGACTTTGATATTGATGTTCGTGACTCATCTGAGCTCTTTCCAGGTTTATCATTTAATTAGTCCTGGTCTGTACATTTTTGAAATCAAATGGTGTCTTTGTCAAATACATTCATTCCATCGGCATGTATGAGGTGAAAAAAGTACAAAGTACTTGATCACGAAGTAAAAATGGGAATCCATTCCAACATTGCCATCTAAAAGTGGTAATGCAATATCACAGCAGTTGTCAAACATTTCGGTTTTAGGACTCCTTTACATTCTTAAAAATGAGTCTTTCATATTTTTTTTAAAAAATCTAATGATTCTATTAGAATTATCTATTGTGTAGATTATTCTATT
Source organism: Laticauda laticaudata (assembly GCA_004320025.1). Classification (NCBI taxonomy): domain Eukaryota; kingdom Metazoa; phylum Chordata; class Lepidosauria; order Squamata; family Elapidae; genus Laticauda; species Laticauda laticaudata. Next base: position 49,861 of record BHFT01006961.1, on the reverse strand, counting down.
ATTCATCAACTATTAGATTTCTATATTTATTTATTTGACATCAGATTCCCTGAAAAAGGTCCCAAGGACTCCCAGGATTCCTACTTTGAGGAACTGCTGCAGTATCAAGTTAATGCAGTGGTTATCTAGGTAACCATTTCTAATCACAGATGGATAAAGCACCTGAGAGTATTGCATCCTGATGGCATATAATGTGTTCCGTCTGGAAAGAAGTGCATGAGACCGGGTTCCAACAATAAACTCTTTTATTAAACTCGCTAAGCAATAGTAACGGAACAACAGCCCAAGCCACGGCAACCTCCTTTATAGCGGCTTGCCTGCGGCTTGTGGCCAATGACACCACTTTAACTGTTCCCGCCGTTTGGTGGGCTAACCGGATTGGTTCTCTAACAGCCAATCCACGAATGGCCTTTTCGGCCAATCAGAATAGGGAACTTGGAGCCTACCAAGTTCCATACAGAACACCATGTATGCTCCACCCTGAAATGTCATGGGTGATATTGACACTTATAAATTGGGGTTTTAGTAACAACAAGAAGTGAGACTGGTCAGAAAATCCTTCGGCTTAGCCATCTCCTTATGAAAAGAATTGTTCAGATAGTTCATCTGCCAGCCATCTTGACTTCCAGACACCAGAGGCTGTTGAAATCATTTACTATATTTTATTCTTCTCTATAGTTCATTTGCTTTCCTTTCCCAATTGATCCTAAATATTCCTGATCTAATGGTTTTATTCTATCTTTATTTGATGGGATTGTTAAAAACTCAATGATGATTTTGGATCAGCCTCCAAAAGCCAAGAAAGACATGCAGAATTATTTCTAAGCAGTTTCCTTTATTGTTCCTCCTATACAGATAGAAATCTTGCCAAACTAAAGCAAACTCTGAGAGTTTTTAGGAAGGAACTATTTTAATTCTCTTTCTCCCAACCAAACTCTCAAAACTTTGCTGTCTCTTGGTCTTCTGAAATATAACTCTTCCTTCCTGGAAATCCACACTACATTCCACCACATCTTTTTTAAATGATAATTTGCAATTTCTAAGTCTATTGATATTTAGATATGTTTGTCATGGGGTAAGGGCTGGGAGATAACTTGGGGGAACCTGGGTCCACCTTCAGACTTTGAGTGGAATCGATCATGCTAAATGGCCAAAGAACCTATGTTTTAGGGGAGACTGGAATACCACAAGCAGGGAGATGAAAACGCATAACTGGTTGGCTGGAATTCAGCAGAACAAGGTTTAAACAACCTTAACAACTAAACATTGTTCTGCTGATTCTGGTCAAGTAGTTATGCCTTTTAGGCTCCCTTTCCTCCCTATGTTCCAGTTTAAAATTGCAGTTTCAAAATTTACAGGAAAAGATTGTAATGCATATTAACATTGCTTTTCCCCATTTTTTTTTCTCATCTCCTTCCATTGGAATGGAAAAGTTTGAGCTCCATTTCCACATTTTAATTGGAAATGAGGTTGGAGAGCAGTGGGCTCCAAGATCTATATACTTCCAAGCGGGCTCAATATTGATTATTTATTTAGCAGGAGGTCTGCAAATCTGCTTATCAATTGGCATGCAGTATTTCCTGGCACTGCCAAGTCTTTCTGAGTGAGGATCAATTCATTCTACCAAGATAAAAATTATCTTCTGCCTTTAACCTACAAAACAAAAATCAGCTGTTATAAATCACGTACGCTTGAACTGAAAGGCACATGGTAGAACAGACTGCTTGTTATATAAGACTTCTAAAATGGAAATAATTCCGATTCATGCCACTGGCAATGACATTTTCTAGCATCATTTTTTTGTAAGAACATAACTTTGATTATGCAAGGGTGTTCTAAAGTATGTGCAGGAGTTTTTGCTGCCTTCATTTAGGTTTATAAAATACAGATCTCATGGGGGAGGGATATCTGTTATTACATACAGCTTTTTTCTAACTTTGTATCATTTTCCTGGTACTCCAGCTGTAAGAAAAGCGGTAGCTTAGTGATAGAGCTTATGCAGGTGGTTTTGAAATACTGAGGCACAACTGGGAAAGACTCCTATCTGAAAGAATACAAAATTTTCCAGCCTGAGTATCCTCCCCTAGGAACTTTAATCCTAGAAATCTCAACAACAGCCAGGTTGGCATGAGGATTCTGGGAGCTGAAATGCACAGTCTTGGGCTAGATTGGAGAAAATATACTAAGCTAAATGGATCAATCTAACTTGGAATAAAGTTCTTATCTACTCATGTTGGGCAACCTGGGCAACTTTACTTCATGGGAAGAAATGAATCCTAACGGGTTTAGAATTCTACACATAAACTTTACTTGCAGTTCTTCTTCAGACCATGACCAAAATTTCCTCTGTCAAAGTGCCTGGATAATTTGTGGTACCTGCTTCTCTAGATCTTGGCCTTTGTCTCATTTCTTTTGGAATGGACTTTTTGAATACTTTAGATGTCATCTCAGCACTGTACATATATCCTATGTACCTGAGTTTGATTTACCAAGTTACATGCTCTGTTTACACCCCATGGATAGGGTGTACACCTCTGGTTCATTGTACTGCCTACTTCAAAATGGTAGAAAACTATGATTGGGGAACAGCAACAACAGCCTAAAACTGCCTTTGTTTTTCATGTCTAGAAAAATAATGTATGTAATATAAAGGATGAGAACTCTCTTCCCTCCTCCTCAACTTTCCTGCTCCAGCCTTGCTTTATTTCAATGGTTGCTACAGGTGTAGGGAGTGGGGAGGGGAGGAAAGGGCAGAGTAGAGTAGAGGTCTTGAGCCCAAAAGTAACACTTCACTTCCATCATTTTGGCAGATATTGTTGGAGTAAGATACATAGAAGGGACATTGGTTTTGAGCAGAATGTCTGGTACCTTTGACTGAAAAATACACAAATGTACTTGGAAAGAGGAACAGAGGGTCACACCCCAAATGCCCTGTGTGAGATTTCTATAGAATCCACTCTGTGGGAATTGAACCTCTTATGAAGAGCACCTGATCTTTAAGCAATGGAATCTACCCCAGAGCAGATATCAAGGAGATTTGGGGCTTGTTCTGATGTGAATCTTAATTGGAAGGAAAGTAGCAAATATCTGTTCTATATGGGGGTTTTAGGTATAATCTAATAGGATTTTTAAATGGAATCTCAGTATTGCCTTTCTAACCCTCTAATAATAGCATTGAAAATGATTGAACATCCTGGAAATGTTTGACTTAATATTGCAACTAACTTGTGTAATCAGAGCGTGCTCTGTGATCTAAAGTAACACTGTGCCATTTTAGACTTCTGGTTTCTATTCTGGCTGTTCCCAGTTGTGCCTGAATGGCTTAACTCTGATAGAGCCTTTAAAGTGAGGCAATTAGTAAAATCTGCAAACATGGTTTCACAGGACATTATAGCTGAATAGGGCTATGAAGAGAAAATAATGACCGAGCTAATTTTTGTCTGTATATACAAATATTGGAGATTAACAGAAGCAATCATATTTCATAGTTCTATTTTATCTTTCTATTTATCTATCCACAGAGCTGGAATAACAGATCAGGCAAGATACACAGGCATAGAATAGGTGGTATCTGACTCAACCGCTGTAACTGTAAGAGGGATGTAGGAGTCCTCGTGGATAACCTCTTAAATATGAGCCATCAGTTTGCTGCAGTTACCAAAAAAGCCAATGCAAGTCTAGGCTGCATCAGCAGAAGGATAGTATCAAGATCACATGAAGTATTAGTTCCACTTTATACTGCTTTGGTAAGATTACACTTGGAATATTCATCCAGGTTTAATCAATACAAAAGATGTTGAGACTCTAGAAAGAATGCAGAGAATGTTAGGGGATTGGAGGCTAACACAGATGATGAATGGTTGCAGGAATTGGGTATGTCTAGTCTAACAAAGAGAAGGACTAGGGTTAACATGATAGCAGTCTTCTAATATTTGAGGCGTTGTCACTTCTCTGTGTGACCTGAGTGCAGGACAATAGAAACTTATCAAGGAGAATTCCAACCTATAATTAAGGAGAAATTTCCTGATAGTGAAAAAAAATTAATCAGTGGAACAGTTGTGAGTGCCCCATTACTACCCTGTTTCTCCAACAATACGGCCTCCCCCAATAGGAAGTCCCAGCATGTTTTATAGGCATGAAATGAAATTAAGCCCCTCCCCCCAAATTAAGGCCTATATTAAAACATGCGAAATGGGGGGGAATGGTGGGGGGGCTTGCCATTAGGAAGTACTTTTGTTGCACACCCGGATATGGTGCTGCCTGCGTTGATCCCAATACGAAGTTCTCCACCAATGCCGAGGTCAACATCCAAGCTGTTGCCGCCTGTCTGCCCGAAGATGCAAAGGGGGGAATTAAGTCACCCCCAAAAAGACAGCCTAGCCATTTTTTCAGGGCTAAAAAAAAAAGAAGACCTGTCCGTATTATATGAGAAACACGGTAGAAAGATATTGAAACTTAGAAAATGATATATACAATTGAATTTAGAAAGGAATGAGATCATTATTAGTAAGATTGAGAAAACTAAGAGAAGGGAAAAATTATTGAGAAAATGTTAAAATAGTAATAAGACATGGAATAGAACACAAAGATGAATATGACACTGAATTTGTGTCTATATGGAGAAGTGATAACTCGGGGCCATGATATTCTCAAAAAAAAAATAATTTACTTGTATTATGTTTTGTGAAAACCCAACTAATTTTTTTTTAAAAAAAGAATTTTATGTTGAAGAGTTCATAAAATGTAGGGTAACCTCATGGCAACCAAGCAGGAAGAGCTGAACTTGGCTGGGGCAATTCAGGAAACTTCCTTTTAGTCTTATGGCACAAAGCCAAACCAAATGAGATGACACCCTTGAGGAGTAATGGAGTCAAGTGTGCTGACTACATAATTTAATGGGCCATAACTTTAAGTCATGCATGGTAAGACCAGGATAATTAAATTTCATGCTTTAGAAATCCAAGGTCAGAAAGGCGTTCCCAGATCCTTACACTGTATGTTGCATCACCCAGTCAACTGTACAGTTCTTCTCAAAAATTTGGCTTGGTCAGATAGAGAGAAAACTCAGCAGCTGCACTGGACTTGTCATTTTCCTATGGAAAAATCCCATCTGATTTTAAGTAGAAAGTATAACAAAACAAATTAGAACAGAGATTATATGAAAGCTTGTTCACTTCATTTTTTCCATCCTCTTTTCCAAAAACTAAACCATCAACAAGAGCCAGTTTGGTGTGATAGTTAAAACATTAGGCTAGAAACTGGAAGACACGAGTTCTAGCCTTGCCTTAGTGATCTTGGGCTAGTCACTTTCTCTCAGCCCTAGGAAGGAGGAAATACCAAAACACTTCTGACAACTCTAGCCAAGAAAACTGCAGGACTTGTCCAACCAATCTCCAAAAAAAAAAAAAAAACCAGACAAAATTGAATGCAAGGGGAAAAAAATCCATTGACTCTGATGCTTTTGCTTTCAAAAGCTGGAACTCAAGAATATTGAATACTAAAGAAGCATGAATACCACAATGAGATTTAGGAAAGCTACCACAGAAATTGCCCTGCAATTCAGACTTTATCCCATCCTTGTTTGTCTTATAGTTGCAGCTTCACCCTATTTTTAGTTCTCCACGGGGTCCCCTCTTCCAAATATATTTCTGATACAGAGTCAGAAGGAGATTATTTTGTTTATAAAGGGAAATGTCAAAATATAGAAATAAATTATAAGGCAAAGAATTCTTGATGGAAGACTTGCATATGAAAAATTTCCAGAGGATTCCCCAAGGATAGTAATAGAAATCTAGGGCATCTCTCTAAAATGAAGTATGGTTGATTTTAAGATTAACATACCATAGAAAACTCCACTCATTATTGTTATCACTTATATAAGTGCTTCCTGGCCATGATATACTACTCTCAGACCTGGGGCTCTCCAGACAGTCTTCCAGACTTCCAAGTGCCAAAATTCCCATCAGCAGTCAAGTTTATTCTGGGGAAAGAGGCTTATACATACAGGGGGCTCTCAGATTGGGGAAGGATGGCTGCACACACCAATTACCCAAAAACCTGTAACAGTTTATTAGTTAATAATAATTTATTTACAGCAAGATGAGAATAGAGTAGAATGAATGGGATTCAGAGAAGGTGGGGGAGTGACCTTTGGCTTCTAAAGCCTGAGTGCCATCCCTTTGACTCTGCTATTGAGGGCCAGGTTGATCTTATTCAGATTCCTTTTCAAGGGCACCGGAGAAAAAATAATTAGCATTATCTGCAGAGGCTGTAGCCCAGTTGTCATCCTATCTCAGTTTGAAATAACGCAGAAGAAAGAGGTATCAGCCCACTGAGACCCTGGAAGATTTGATATTTTTGTACGTTGCCATGGAAGAGATCTGCATTTCTTTTCCAGCAGGTTGATTTTTCTATTTACAATTGACACATTCTTTTGGCAACCAGCAGGATTATTTCAAAAGTAGTACCTTGAATACTAATGATCAGTGCAGCAGAGAGTGATGTGCTTCCAAGGACACACTCAAAAGATCCAGAACAAGGGCAGGTCAACATGTGAATGCCTTCAAGAACAGAACATTTGCGGGAGAGGAAGAGGCGAGACAATTCTATTCCAGGGTCCTTCCCTTTGAAACAATGAATTATAACTAGACCCAGAAAAGAGGCTGACCCTTGCTTCTACCTCAAGAATGAGTAGGTGGTCCCAGTAGAATCTAGGTATTTTGGACTATAACTTCCTTAGGCCTTGATCACTCGGGCTTTTCTTATCCCTGCCATCAATATTCCATTGTTAGTTTCCACTATTAATTTCCACATTATGCTGCTAATTTCACATGCAGGAAAAAGATATCTTATGGCTTTGCTTAGTTGCCTGTGCGCCAGATGGAATGTTTTCCTCTGAAATGTTTTTTTCTGTTTGAGGTAGTAATGTGACCCAGATCTCATTGGATGAGTGCAAAAATAGGGTAGATAGAAATGACAGGCCAGATTTTACAGCAAAATTAGCCCTTGGATTCCTCTTTCCATCCAGTCAGCTTAATCCTTACAATCACTGAAGGCAAGTCTGCTGAGCATTCTTACCCTGCAAATTGTAAGGGAGGTACCATCCAATGAAGCAGCTTCCATTCTTTAGAACAATATTTTTCAAACATGTCAATTTTAAAATATGTGGCCTTCAACTCCCAGAATTTCCCAGTCAGAATTTTGGGAGCTGAAGTTCACATATCTTAAGAGTTGCCATGTTTGAAAAATGTCCTGCACTCAATATTAGAAATACCCAACAACAAACACCCCCCCCCCCAATCTTTTAAGCTTTTAAAAATGTAATTGTGCTTCAGAGCATTTGGGTGCTAATAGTATAAGTGCTATTCAGATGAGTAAGAATAAATTTTGTTTTGATAGTTTTGTTTGATTTAAAATATCTTGAGTCCTCTGCTAAAGTGGGCAGTCTAAAAATTATTGTACAAATATATAAACAAATGCATAGTTTAGTTTCTAAAAATATCTTGATTCTTACCATTCCGTGGTTGTGTCTGACACAAGAAACCCCAATATTCACTGCTCAAAAAAATAAAGGGAACACAAAAATAAGACACCCTAGATCTGAATGAATGAAATCACTGTTGTTCATGATAGTATAGTGAATGTGTTGACAACAAAAATCAGCACAAAAATTTATCACTGGAAATCATATTACAACTCATGAGGGTCTGGATTTGGAGTTACACTGCAAAATTAGAGTGGAAACAAACACTGAACAGGCTGATCCTTATAGCTTTGAGTATGTCCTAGAAAACATAGTCATAATGAGGCTCAGGAGTGTGTGTGGCGCTCCATTGTGCCTGATATGACTCCCTACAATGCCTGGGCTGCTCCTGATGGAGTTGGTGGATGGGTCTCTAAGGGTGATCTCCTCCCATAAAACATCTAGACTAAAAGCATCCCCCAACTCTGGACAGTCTGTGGTGGGCAATGTGTGGCGTGGTGGATGGAAGCGAGACAGTGATGTCGCCAGATGGTGCTCATTGGGATTCAAGGTCCTGGGGAACAGGCAGGCATCCATACATCAATGCTTCGTCTTGCAGGAACTGCTGCACACTGCCAGCGCACTATCGAGGTTGAGCATTGTCATGCATTGGAGGAATGAGGCCAACGCACCGCATATGGTCTCACAGGGGTCTGAGGAATCTCATCTCGGTAACCTAATGGCAGTAAGGCTAACCTCTGGCGAGCATATGGAGGGCTGTGCGGCCCCTAAACGAAATGCCAGCCACGCAGTCACCATGTACTGGGACCCACTGCCAATACAGGTCTGATGGAGGGATGTTGCAGGCAGCAGAACGTTCTCCTGGCATCTCCAGAACTCCTGTCAGCGTCTGTCACATGTGGGCTCAGTGTGAACCTGCTTTTCATCTGTGAAGAGCACAGGGTGCCAGTGGTGAATTTGCCAAAATCTCTGGGTGTTTCTCTTGGGCAAATGGGCAAATGTCCTGCATGGTGTTGGGCTTGTCAGCACCAACACCCCACCTGTCGGATGTCGGCCCATACCACCTCCATGGAGTCTGTTTCCTGAACCCGTTTGAGCAGTCCACATGCAGCATTTGTAGGCCCGCTGGGGCTCATTCTGGCAGGGCTGCTGGCAGTGGCTCCTCCTGTCGCCTCCTTGGCACTAAAGGCAAGGTGAGTGGTCCTGATGCTCTGTTGTTGCCCGTGCGCTACGGCTCTTCTCCAACGTTTCCTGATGTACTGGCTCTGTCTCCTGTAGGTCTCCCATGCTCTGGAAACACATATGCTGGGACAGGACACCAGCAATACCCTTCGGTTGCCCACAGCTCATATTTGATGTCATCCTGTGATGGAGCTGCACTACACTGAGCACTTGTGTGAGGTTCGTAGACTCTGGGTTGTAGACTCTGTCTCATGCTACCACTAGAGTGAAAGCACCACCAGCATTCAAAAGTGACCAAACCATCACCCAGAAATCACAGGAACTGAGAAGTGGTCTGTGGTCACCACCTGCAGAACCTCTCCTTTATTGGGGATGTCTTACTACCTACCTATGCTTTCCACCTGTTGTCTGTTCCATTTGCACAACAGCATCTGAAATTGATTGTCAATCAGTGTTGCTACCTAAATGGACAGTCTGATTTCACAGAAGTGTGATTGACTTAGAATTACATTGTGTTTTTTAAGAGTTCCCGTTATTTTTTTGAGCACTGTATTTGCTCATCCATGATTATGACACAAAAATCCCCACAACTAATTTTACAAACAACCTCTATGTGCAGTAAAACTGCACGTCCTGAGGGCACATACATAACTATACCATACCTGGCTTAGGGTCAAAATATATTTTTGAATGCCGCTCCACACAAAGAATAGCCTCTTTGTTCTCTGGATGTTCTCTAATGGCAGACTGCTAAAAACGCAGTCCACAAGCATGTAATCTGAAGTGGGACACTCCAGATTGTCATGCAACTTTGATGCACATTTGGGTCAAACCCTGTTGGAGCTCAGAAAGAACATGGCTACAAGTGAGAAAAATGGGGGTGATCAACTACAAAACATACACAACTTTACACCCATTCCTTTCTTCCCTTTCCTGCTCTTGCTTGGGGCTAGAATTCTGCATTGTTTTGCTGCAGTTCTGCATAATAGTTATAGCTTCCTCTCCTGCTCTGGGGAAAGAAAATGATACTGACCACCAAGGAACTTGTCTACTCAGATTTTAATTAGATTACGCTCCCTAGCACAGCAAAACAAGTGGAATGTTGCCAGCCATAAACGCCCAACGCAAAGGCCTGCATCAAACTGCAATCCATCTATCCTAAGGCTATGTGGGAAGGCGGCTTGCTCTGGCCCAGTTGCTAAGGCAACAGGGGGGTGTCGCCATGTGCATTGGCTCGGTAGAGGACCAAGGGGAATGAGGTCAGCAATACTGTATGGCCTCGTCAATCACAGTAACATTAGGCTGGTGGCCAAGTGAGCAGATAAGTGGCTAAAAGAGCAGACCTTATCCTCTGCTAAGTAAGGAGGAGAATATGCCCTATTGAAAAGCAGCTCAGAGAAAATTGGAATTGGGGGGGGAGAGAATAATAAATCAGCCAGTCACTCCTGACTTACTTGTTGGAACAGGATCAGAGTTAGGACCAACAATGAGGAAGTGGCATGCAGGAGATTCCACTCATATTTCCCAGATGGCACTAACCAACCGCTACTCCTGAATTTAGAATTAGTGTAATCTACATCAAGACCCCACTGTTGCCTGTTGATCAGGAGTGAAGGGTAAATGGGGCTGCACTCTTATTCACGCTTACCAAGGATTAAGGGTCATCAGACTTTAGTAAATGTGCCAAGGATTCTATAAAATGGAAATACACAGCACACTTACCTCAAAGGAACTCCTTATTAAAATTAATAGGAATTACTTGGATAAGGCTATCAAATATTGACTGTAAGTTCTTTAAAAAAAATACTTAAAAGCACGACTATAAAAAAGAAATGCATTCACCTACTGGAGATCAGAAAAAAAATCAGTAATTGACAGTGAAGAGATATAGACATCCTTAAATATTTGTTGCCATCTAGTGGTCATCCACATTTTTACCATCTTGATCTCAATGTTATTTCTGGAGTAACTTTGAATACTTTGTGTGGAACAGTGCATGCAGGTAAAATGTTATGCAAACAAAGACAATAAAGTAAAAAAAAACCTCAAAATTGCTATGTAAATATTAGTAATTTGTGGATGTGAATTCAGAAACAATCACCTAAAAAGGGTGGCAAGCATTAGTTCTAATCTGGTCTCTAATTTCAACATGGACTTCTCCAAGATGTGTAAAGTCTTGCACTTCAAACTGTTCATACATTAAGGCAAGTAATTTACCACCTGTCAATTAAAGACACCTGCACAGCAACACACCAGGAATTTCAGGTTTACGCCTATAAGAGTTCAGAAATAGCTGTAAAATACAATACGGTCTTGAGTTAGAAAGCCAAAAATAAATACCTCTGGTGCAACCTATATGAAGATTTTAATATTACTTGCTATAATAATTCTTATGTTGCTATACCTAAGGCTGACCAGCTGGCTTCCTGTCTTTGGAAGCACTTCAGTTTTATAGAGAACATATTAATTATCAATAGGAAAAAAGATGTTCCTCATTTGTGAGTTAGTTACTATTTTTGGCCTGAACCATTTCTATCTGTCTTGCCTGAGGGCCATCCAGGAGTGATCACAGTGATTTTATCAGAGCTAGTAAACCCAATAGCATGCTTTTTTTTTTAATTTGAAAGCTTTATTTGAGAACTGATTAAGATGTAAAGCACCCGCTTTTGCTTCTCAAACTCCTCCCAAACAAAAATGCCCTTGTTTTCATACCTAACATTCAAGGAGAACATGTGGCCAATTGGTGGTTCATTCCTGCCCTTTTTCAAAGTTCTGGTGCATATAAAGTACTTTTTGCAACAGGGAAAATTCATTCCTATAATTGCTTCCTATAAACTGAGGCACTGAAAGCCAAAAGAATAATGAACCTCTTCCTATTTAGAATCACTAAAGTAAAGCTTGCAGTGTTTTAGCTTTCTGTGTTTCCTACATGTTATTTTCATACCGCAATTAGTTTTTTGTTTGTTTTTTACAGTCCTGATTTAAAATCATTTGGATCCTTGCATTTTCAGTTTATTCTAATTGGCTTTACTCTTCAAATAAGCATAGAAGCTTCACTGTTTTACATCAAATAACAGCTTCAAATAAAACCTCGAATGTATGTTATTCATGGCACCTTAGAAAAAATAGAGGAACTATTTGTAAAATTATAGTTTACCAAACCAAGATGTCAAGCTATTCCTAAATTCTCCTTCTTGTAAGTAGTGTGTCTTGACTGATTATTGATTCAAGGGACTGAGGGCTAGAAAAAGAAAGGTCTCCATTCCAAGAATATCAGTCAAGCAATCATGGCAAAGGATTATCTCGAATAAGGCTGGGTTTGTGGACATTCAAATGGCATAGTGCTTTTTGCAACTGTGTTATAGAATACTCTGGCTTCTGTCTGAAAATGATGTATCAAGCAACTTTGTGTTGGCAACTTCTAGAAAACAAAACCAATGCAAATAAATATTTTAAATACTCTGTTTATTGTGCAATATATACATAGAAGAGTTCCAGTTTCCTGCCTCTCTCCAATCTACCTCTGGACTTTTCAGGATCAGAACAGCTGCAAGCAGACCAGGCCCCTATCAGACTTCTGGCATCTGTTGAATGGATAGTTCAATTCCATGTTTTTGTTCTATGTCCTTTCCTCATCAGCTGAGCTCTATACCTCCATGTGTACATCTTTCAAAGTTTCACACAACCTCCAAATCTCACTGAATTTGTTCTGGAAACATTCAACAGACTATATACCAAGTGGCAATCAGTCTGATTAATACATAAGTAAACAAGAAGCTAAGTACATAGCACCCTATGTGTAAGTTAATACTTTGTCCAAAAACAAATTAGCACAGAAAGGCATTGAAACAGCTAAAAAGATGCACAAAGAGAAACAGAGCAAATGCTCTAGCAATCCCTGGTTTCAAGATCCATTCATATAGGTTTTGCATTTCTGGGAAGCCTTTTGCACAACAATCCCTAATGTACAAAACCTACAAAATTTCTCAATAAGTGTGTGTTCTTGCTAGGACAGTTAAAGTGCAGTAACCCACAATCCACTGTTGACTCCAAAATCCAGGAGAATTATTCTGATGATTTTAGGTACTGAAAAAACTTTGTAATTTGGTCTTTTGCTGGTTATCTCAGAGCTCTCAACTACCAAATCAAGATCACAGCTGCTTAATTTTTGCAATGCTGCTATATCAAGAGCTCCAGTGCTATTTCCTGAGCCCTGTGTTTCAGCTTTGTGACTGAATATATATATGTTTTTAAAAGAAGTACCTATGAATCTAAACGTACAACTAATCTGCCATAGGCAGGGTTGGGATTCTACCAGTTCGTACCTATTCGCTAGAATTGATTTGTTAACATTCTAAGCAGTTTGGAGAACCAACGGTTGTTAGAAGAAATCACTGGCCTAATCCTGTAAGAAGGCAGGAAGGAAACATTCTGGTGTTGCTTACAGAAACTGCCTCTCCGTTAACTCTTATTACATTCTTGGCAGGACTAGACTTCCTGTCTCAGGAACTTCTCTAGAGTTTTTTTCCCCTCCTTTGATGGTACTTTGCTTATGTGGAGTAATCATTTAAAGTTACAATGGCACTGAAAAAAGTGACTTATGACCCGTTTTCACATTTACGACTGTTGCAGCATCCCCACAATCATGAGAGGCCAGGCGAGGAGATGTGTGCCTCAATGTGGGTGATATTGAGTTGGCCACACCCAGCCAATAACATGACCACCAAGCTATGTCCACCACTTAAGTCATGCCCACAGAACCAGTTGTTAAAAATTTTGAATCCCACCCCTAGCCATCGGAGAAGGAAGCTAGGCAGAAAATTCACAGGTGCTTGACTGCCTGGGGTGTTTCAAAATTTGCATCAGAATTCAAGAAAATATTTAGTATTAGCTTTAAAAATTCCTATGTTCAACCTTCAAACTATTAAAAAAAATTCCAGGTCAAAATAGACACTATATACAGATATAGCTATTCATTTCAATGGGACTTTTTGTTTTCCGTGGATTTTAAAAGTTGAAACTGCCATCTACATTTCTGATCAGATCACTGTAGTTGGACTTATCTTCTTCCTTCCTAGTCTATAGCTTGGACAGCATTCAAACAAATGTACTTTCAATTTTTTTGTATTCAAGCTTCAATTAATTCCTAACGAAGCAGAGGACTAGTGAAAGGACTGGAATATATGATGTACTGATTGCATGATGGAACTGCACTGCCAAATAAAACTGCTGTTATATAATTTTGCTGCCAATGCATAAAAGAATCTGGGATTCTTTGACCTTAACATCTCAATGCTGTGTTATAACATATATTTGATCCTCTCCATCAAACAGAAGCCAATTACTTCTTTCTGAGAGAGAATCTTTGAGACATGAACTAATAAAAATTGTAACCACGATGTACGATGATTCTTAAATTTATTTTTACTTTCTGAGAAAAGAAAAGTTTCCCATCAGGACCGATTTCCCATTCAACCTCCATATAGCATTGCTAATTACAAAGCTGCTGAAGCATCCTGACTATTTTGCTAACACACCCTCCAGCTGTCTCCTTTAAAAAAATGCAGTAAAATCAGCTTGGATTTTACTTTTTTTGAGGGGGTGGTGGCTCAGAATTCTAAAGGCCTGAATTATAATCTTTTATGAATCCTATCGTTAGAACAGCCCAGGAACACCAGATGTTCAAGCAAAGCTGCCAACCAGCAGCTGGTTACAGCTTGCAGCACAGGGTTTTTTTTTGTTGTTACTTCTAAAAAGCAAAATGATATAGATCTGTACTTTAAACAAACGCACTGCCAGGCTTTATAACATCATACAAAGTGGTGAGGGTTGTTTCTTATCTAGGGGTTGGCAGAGGTAGAGAGAATCTTGAAAAGGATCAACCTTTTTTTCCTCTCTGGGCCCTTCCTTAAGGGCAGACCAAAACCTGGGCTTTTGATGAGAGTGGGATACTCCTTTTTTGAAGGCCTGTCCGTACAAGCCAAAGAAAACAAGTACAGCGTAAACCAATACTCTCTCCCTATACCAGACAGACTAGACTCAATAGATTTAAAGTTCTACTTCTTTTAATAGTAAATTTTTAAAATCAAGTATTTTGGAATATATATTATCTCTTCTGGCGCGCATATATAATCTGCTGTGGAGAGTTATAAGCTTGACAGAAGAGATTGGCATCCAGGCAGAATATGGAGGATAGTCTATCACTGTCTTCTACCTGTTTGATTCTAATCTTATCTCAAAGGATAAAAAAGTAGATATATGAGCATTTCACTTTTTCTTCTTTACTGGATTTTACAGGCTTTTTAATTTTATAAGCTTAATTCACTGCACTGTAAACTTTAAATCTACTTTTAGATTTCACCCATGATTAATTTATTCTCTCCCCAGCTCTTAATAGAATACAATGTTACACTGTTTTATTTATGCTTAAATATGTTATTTCTCTGTGGCTGGAACTATTTATATTTTGTTTCAAGCTGGTCATTGATAAAAATCTGTCTGTCTATCTTACCTATTTACCATTTTTCTTTTTCAACATCTGAATTGGATGCCTTGAATACACATCTACTTGGACCAATCCATGCCATGTCGCTTGTACACAAAGAACAATTTTTACAACAGTATCATAAACTAGCTTCTACATTAAGAAGGAACATGTTCTTCCTTAACTGAAGCAAGCTTATAATCACACAGGTAAGGTATAACATTTCTAATGCAACCTGCTAAATTTCAGGTAGAAAAATGGATTTTCCATTCAAGTCCCCGACTCAGGATTGAGAAAGAGGGCAGCATAATTAGAATCCCAGTTAGATTTGGCATATATCCATTCAATAATTATAGGATCAAACTACCTCTAGCTATGTTTCAGCATAAGTTGTTATGCTGTCCTGATATACTAATATTTATATAATTTGTAACAGTGAAAAGCTAGATTGATGCATTATTTCCAAAAAAAGAAAAATAACATTGCTATAATTTGGAGAAAGGAATATACAACATCCACAGGCCTAATAAACTGCAAAATATTCTGAAATTAGAAGATCTTTAAATGATATATGTGAGCCGAAGCACTGGAAGAAGTAATTTTCAATGCCTGAATATCTATGTACCCAAGCTGCACAACATGAATCTCCAAGGATAAGAAAAAATAAAATTTAGATAAAAGAACAGCTATATAAAATATTTAACAAAATCAGAGGTTGCAATGAATATCTAGATATCCTTTCCCATTGCTTTCCATGTGACACAACTAGAGGGAGCAGATTTTGTATTCCTCCTCAACAGCATAGGGTTGCCTACTTTTAAGAAAATACAAAAACCCTGCAAGAGATATCTATGGAGTCCTTGATGGTCTCTGAGACCGATTTGTTTGCAGATTTAATTACATAAAAATATCTAAATGAGAGAAAACAAAAACCATGAATAGCTTTGCTTTCTGTATAAACATTACCACTAGGAAATACTTTTGCTTTTATTTTTTGGGAAGTATTCAAGGGGTTCACCTGAAACAGAGTCTTTGCAGTTCTGCTGAAACTCAATCCGGAACATCAGGATGCAGTTTTTAAGGATCCTTGCAACAAAGTAAAGTAGATAAATTTACACATGCTGCTATACTACAATAATAATGAGCAATGGGGAGGGAATAGTAGGGCATAGTTATCTTTTGGAAGTAGACATGTTTAACTGAGCGTTAGACTGCTTTCATTCTCAGAAATATTATAGTAAATCTAGTCTGAAGGAATAAAACTTTTATTAAATTGCAGTTGATACTATTGTTCAGTTTTTGCTTCACTAAACCAGAATATAGAATAGTATTTAGTTTTCTTGCTAGAAAATGACACTGGAAGGAACAATAATAAAAGTTAGAATATATTTATTCAGTACAATACACCAATTCCCTTAAAAGTCAGCCATTCTTTAACTGAAGAATATATGCTGAGTTTATTTATGATGACTTTTCTGAACAAAGGTAGAACAAAGGTAGAAAATTTAATTAAGTTTGGGACTCCCAGATTTTTTGCCAGTTGACATAATTCACCAGTGAAGACTTTTTTCCAAGCAATAAAAATAACGTTTTGGAATATATCACGGATCATATTACATATGTTTTTGACTAAGCAGCTAAATTTGTTGGGGCCTTAATGACATGGTCTTTCTCTATAAAGTCTTACATAAGCCAATTCCTTTTAAATGATTAGAAAACATTGTTTCCTATTAATTCAGCAGGAGAGCTGTAATAATGGCAAGAAAGAAAGAGGAACTTTATAATCAATCCTTTAGAACTTATTGGGACAGTTATTTGCATTACTTATAACAGACTAAAAATGGAGGTGTAACTAGCTTACATTGATAAGCCACAGGGAAAATTAGTCTGTTTTTTTTCAATGACATTCCCCAAACTAGTGCCACCTGTATTGAATTACTGCTAATAGGTGCACCAGGTTGGAGAAGGCTAATTTAGAAAATGGATTTGTTTTGTTATTTTTTATAAAGATTTAGGGAGAATAGGTGCTGGCTTACCTGAACGCAGTTTCTCAGCATGCCTTGGGAGAATCCACACATATGGGTTGAATCTGTCTTTCTGCCCAGAGTGAGTCATCAATCTTTGCCATGCCTCTCCCTGTCAGGCCAGGAAATTCCCGTCACAACGAAGGCACAGCCACCTGATGATTTTGTGGCGTTAGCTCTGCCTCCCATCTGGATACTGGACCAAATGGATGCCAGGGTGGGAGTGGATTCTCCCAAGGCATGCTGAGAAAGTGTTCAAGTAAGCCAGTGCCTATTCTCCAGCATGCCTTTGGGATAATCCACACATATGGGACATACCAAAGCTGGCAGTCACTATGAACAGGAAGAAGTCTGGTCCTGTGAACCCCCGTATGTACATAGCACTCTTTTGCTGAAGGCCACATCTGCTGAGGTGTATGTGTCCAGTTTGTAGTGCCTTACGAAAGGAGATGGGGAGGACCACATCGTCGTCTTGCAGATGTCCTCAGGTGAAGCTTGTGTCGCCCAGGCAGCTGTGGTAGCTGCACTTCTAGTTGAATGGGTGGTTACTCATCTGGGTACAGGAAGATTGTACACCGGGATTGTTGCGAGGTGCACTGTCAGTGCTGCCAGCACTTTTGTAAAGGACCTGGAGGCCAATGATAGGCCGAATGGCAGGGCCCTGTATTGCTAGTGGTTCCCTGCATAATAGAACCTGATCTGGCTGGGGGGATGGGGAATACCTCTCCTGTTCTGCTTGCTTCTGAGCTCTGGCAAACTGCTTTTCCAGCGTCCTCTGCCTTCATTCTTCTGTTTCGTTCTTCCTTGAATAAAGAGCTTTTGCCTTTATCTTGTTTTCTGCTTCCTTACTTGCAGATCTGATCTTCTTGGGGCTCTACTTGGACTGTTTAGCACTTTTGGGCTCCATGCTGGATGCTGAGTGATCAGCCATCGTGCTTTCAGCCCAGATCGTGCCAGGAGAGCTGAGTGCTCCAAATCCTCTTTGGGTTTCTTTTCAACCCTGGGTTCCTTTCTTGGGCCATGGCAGTGACGGCACTACCAGTTTCCTGGGGTAGCCTGCATAACTTGCCATGCAATCTACAAGTAAAATGGCAGCTGGTGGCCCTGAAAACCAGCTGTTTGGGGCTATGACCGCAAATGCCCCTCCCCCCAAGTTACCTGGTTGAGCCTGGGCATGTGAACAGGATTGACTGCGCTGGAGTCAATCCCGGCTGGAGCATACACATCCTGGGGGGGGAGATCATGGTTGAGCTGTCCCGTTTGCCTGGGTTGTGAGACCCTGATTGGTAGGGGAAGCCACCAGAATTTGTAAAATTCCAATGGTTGCCTGTCTTCAGTTTTTCAAAACATTGCAAACCTTTGGAGAATCCATACATTGAAGATTGCTACATTCTGCTACTAATCATTGGAGCCAATCTTTGCCATGTCTCTATAGGGCCTATACTGAGTTGCGACTGGGGCCTGGGGACTTCCTGGCCTGACAGGAAGAGGTGTAGCAAAGATTGATGACTCAGTCTCAGGGCAGAAAGGCAGATTCAATCCATATGTGTGGATTCTCCCATAGGCATGCTGGAGAAGGCTCTTCTTGATTAAACACCATATACTCAAAAAGACAATATTGTCAAGCAGGTAAGTGCTTGCTAATTGTTTTGTTTCTCCTCTCCACATGCCAAAATTCTTGCATTTTTGTGTTGCTTCCCTCTGCTCTTCTCCTCATCTGGAGCAAGTAACAAGAAACTGTCCAATTCATCTTAGTTGAAAGAAATATACACATAGTGAGACCATCCCAATACAAATCTCCAATGGTAGATTTCTATCTTATCCTCCACTGGCCAAAAAAAGAATAAAGTTTATTAAAAACCCTGGTGAAATAAATTCTGTTTGAATTATGTTGCATCTTTCAAAATGACAGTTCATTGAATTTAGAAAGCTTTATTAAAGAAATTTTGATTAATGACTATTATAGCAAGGATAGATACCAGAAAAACAAAATATATTTAATTTTGGAAAATTATTCTCAATCATGCACTCCAAAGAATTCCTAAAGCCTCCATCATAATAGATCTTACTGGCAGACCTGTAAACAGGCCTCCATAGATAACTCAGTTTACAGGTATAGACTTATCTTAAAATAATTCCAACATTGTGAAGGTACTGCTTTATTTGGTTTAATGAAAATCAACATGGTTCCAATTACAAAAAGCAACAGCAGTTTTTAGCTTGGAATTTGCAACATTAAAAACTATGTCAGAAATAATGCAACATGTCAGTTTCCAGATGTTGTTGAATAGTATCTCTCAACACTCCTTAACATGTCTAAGCTAACTAAGGCTGCTAGGCTCTATGACTGAACAATATCTGCAACTTACCTCTGGTTTTAAATGTATAATTTCCACCCATTTTCTGAAAATATTTTCTGGAAAGCATCTAAAATGGACCAAAAATCCATTGTTCAATCCCTTGTTACTAAAACATTAAACTCACAATTAGCTAAAAGATGTGAACACAAAAAAGGAATAGTAACCCATCTCCCATGGTTTACTCTTCTGATATCATAACCATATATTATGACATTATGTTTATAATGTAAGTGCACTTTTCAGAGAGTGAGATTCTTTGAATTTAGTGAGATTTTTTGTGTATAGAATTACATTGCATAACACTTCAAGAGGGTTTTTTTTTTGTATTATGTCCTTGTCAGCATATTTTCTCTTTCTCTTTCACACAAAAGTTCCCTATATTCTTATTTTCTCACAGTAACAAAAACTGTCATTTATTTTTAAATGTTCAGGGATTTTGTATTGTTTCTATGAGTTTCCTGAATAAAATTAATGCTGCATATAGTATGCACATATGATTATATGATTACCTCATCATATTATCAACAAATTGCAAGCTTTGTTCAACAGATTCTTTTTCATCACGGGATTGCTGACTTAAACATTTGTGTAACTTGATATTTCAATCACTGATTTATCATTAAGTTGACATTACTGATCTTAATACTCAAAAACAATAACCTTTCTTTTCGTAAAATTTTAGGAAATGGGGGTCAGTCTGCTGAGTCACTTCCCATTGCTTTTTGTTTCATTTCCATTATATATTTTGTCATGTCCATAGAGAGCACAGGATGACAAAAAGGGTAACCTAATTTAATAAACCCTTAACCAAGATAAGAGTCTGGTCCAGGATAGCGTTGCTTCTGCAATGCAACCACACTGAACCTCAAAAAAGCCTACAACATTCTACTTGAAGTAGGGTCTGTATGAATTACTACAGACACAAGCAGAAACACAGACACAAGCCTTATTCCTCCTTCTCCACAGGTTAGGGACACTGTCCAGATGTCCAGATGCCCAGATGCATCACATTCAGCAATTAAAATCAACTCTACAAGATTATGTAAGAAATTTAAACAGTAGGATATTAGATTAGGAAAAACCCAGGAATAAGGAAGTCATCCAGGTCATGGTTGTCTCAAAGATGCTTTTTCAGGAGGCAATGGGACTTGTTTTTTTCTTTGAAGATGTTGAATGGTGTGGAATAGGAATAGATTTCCACAGAGAAAAATGCAGACTACAGGAACCAGGAGCACTACTCGGGTGACCCTGAGGACACAGATAAACCTCCAAGTGCTTCAAGGACCCTCTCAAAGGATACAAATGACCAGCTATCTGCAAGGAATGTAAATTCTTCCATTCCCCACTATCCTGTCAGAGGAGAAGCTTCTTGGATGTGAAGCCAAACGAAAAAACAAGAAAGTACAGTTGCCTCCTGAAAAAGCACCTATGAGACCAGGAATAAGGAGTAGTTACTTTTAGTCAAGGTAACCACAGCTAAATATCTATCAGAAGATTTCTACCTTAAGCTAAGGAACCAAAAAGTTGAATTGTACAGTTCTTCAAATTCAAGTGCAGTATTCCATAGCCAGCTTAAATAAATTATTCTTGTTATAAGGCTTGTAATTTGGTAAACAGCTTCAATCTCCACATGCTAGCAGCTTTCTTGGCTCAATTTAAAATATTGG
Source organism: Laticauda laticaudata (assembly GCA_004320025.1). Lineage (NCBI taxonomy): Eukaryota > Metazoa > Chordata > Lepidosauria > Squamata > Elapidae > Laticauda > Laticauda laticaudata. Next base: position 28,661 of record BHFT01006961.1, on the reverse strand, counting down.
GGTTTAAAATTTTTTTTTTAAGGAAAATAAGGGAGGGGATAGGCAAGGAACTAATTAAGCATCTACTTTCACATGAAAATATGCAAAAGAAGCCATTCTAAAGACACTTCTGTTCAGAAACATTTTTATCTGGCATACATAAAATATTTCTTTAGCATCACTTCCAAACTGGGATACTTCTCCTTGATTTTCCCCATTTGAAATGGTGTTAAGATACATGTTTCCAGTTAGGTTTTACATTATAGTGGTAAATAATATTTTAATGTAACTTTATTTAATTTCCATGACAATTATAGAAAAATAGTGAATGAAATATAAAATTAATCTGTCCAAAAAATAAAACAGATAATATTCCACAATTCTTTGTACAATCTATAACGTTTATTTTCAGAATCTTTGTTACTTTAGAACAAGGGTGTCAAATTCGCCATGTCACATTACCATCACGTGACATTGCATGAAAAAGTTTTTTTTCTATTCACAGAGCTGGGGTGGGTGTATCCTGCATGGGACATATCTGGTCCATGGGCCACCAGTTTAACACCTCTGCTAGAGGTACCAATAAAAGTTAGGATACTTTTTTTTTTTTGTCTTTGAATATAGTAGAAAACTGATTGCCAAAATTCTTGCTGAATAACATGCACAATCCCACGCACCCACACATGATTTGACAAAACTAACTTTTAAATCCATCAGTTCTGCTGTATTTTTACTTTGGGTCATACAGAGCAACAATTATTCTTGATAACTGGATTACTACTAAGGGGTTCTGGTTCTGAAACATTCTTCTACAATATTAATTTTTCATTTTATTTAATTTGTAAAGTAGCTAAAAAAATCAAATTTAAAATATTCTAGCTTTTTCTTCCTAAAATACTCCACTAGATGGAATTATATTTAAAGAAAAGCTTTGTTTAGATATCATTCTACTGAAATATTTGTAAATATTAAAATTAGGAGGAAAAACTAAAGGCATGGCTACCTATTAACATATGGGCAGGAGGATTCAATGAATATTTCCTTGATAATATTTCCATTGTACTGATTGCCCAGCATAGGTGCATAATATGAAACTTCAAAATAATTTATTTTATATGTAAGCAAAAGAAGCACATACATGATAAGGAAGAAAATTCAAAATCAGTAATAGCAGAAAAAGGGGATGGGAAAGAAAGTAGCGTCAGACTTTGCCATCTTTCTTATATCTTTCTTGAAAAAAATTGGCTAACATGCAGAACCCTGTTCATTTGGCAAACTACTGAAGAGGTCCTTCAGTAATAATATTCCCAAGCTAGTGACCCAGAAAATGAAAGGAAAGGAAAAACTGTATGGACGATTATCAAATAGATTAGACATACAATCAGTGTCCTTGTCCATATCCATTCCTTTAATCATGATTAGTCCCATATTAAACTTGCATTAACCTCCCCAGAGATTTGCCTTTCCATATCAAACATGTATTTCTCAACAACATTCTGAATTTGCTTTTCACCTAAAGAGGAGAATTTATTTTCTCTAATATGCCATACTATGTTAAATTATAGTAATGATGATAAAGCTGGTTGAGAGATATTCATAAACCATCCTGTGGTTTTTCTAACATTTCTGGGATGATAATAGAGGCAGAGATCTTACATCGTTTACCCTACATTGCCAGCAATTCAATCAACCTACCACTGTTTACTCCCCCTATCCCAAGCCACAGGAAAGCAGCTTTCTATTTCAGCGTATGGTACACCAGAACAAGAGAACAAAGGGATAGGCAGGCTGGTGCGCGCATGTGCATGCGTGCATGCATGCGCGTGCGCGCACACACACACACACACAGTCCTTTGTCTGGGAAAGGCCATCCCTTCCTGGCTTCCAGTGAGATGCAGAAATGCAGTTTTTGCTGATCAGGCCATCCACTCTGAAAGTACAGTGAAATTCCTGGAAAACTTAATTTTGCCTTTTGTTCCCATCCATTCAACCAGCTCCTGGTAGAGGCAAAAGAAATACTCCTACTTCCCAGTAAAACATGATCAATAATGTTTGTGTTTGCAAAAGAGCATCTGACCTCATGCTTATTTGCAAGGTCAGCAAAAAGGAACACATAGCAAGGGGGAGGAAGAACCTGAGGAGGAAGCAAGCAGAGCAAATGAAAAATGAGTCTCCAGAAAGAGATTTAAAAACCAGCCAATTCACTAAATCGAAATGCCAAGGAAGCTATTCAAATTGAAAATTTTGAAAACAGTCTCCAACATACTGGTTTCTTTTCTAAAAAATGGACTAATGGTACACTGTTTTGGGATGAAGGGCTGAGATAATTACAAATTGTGTCTCTCCTTAAAAGCAGCAGACTGCCCAAGCAGATTGGCTTGCCAGCATTTATTCCTACTTCAAAAAGAGACAGAAAGAAGACAGTCATCCAAACCTTTACTTTCTGCCAACTGTTTCATCTGGATCTATCTACAACTGCTGTGTTTTCAGTTCAGCCTCAGTGCCTGTACAGTGTATTACAAAAAAAGCTCTTTGCTGCATATGCATATGAGCATTTATGTGGGTGTCAGGGAGAAAGCCAAGCAACAGAAGATTCTACATACAGTACGGAATCAAAGCCAAGATACTGATTATTCAAGCCACCAATTTTTTGGAGTAAGATGGAACATTTGTAATGTACGTAATACTATTCTATTTTTAAGCAAGGCAGGGGTAAACGTATCATTTTGTAGTTTAGAACAATGACTTCCTGCATTCAAGATGGGATTTTTTAAAAGTGAATCTTTAACGTATCACGTATGACAACAACATACATTCCTCTGGTAATGTCACATGTCTAGCTAAGTCATTATCATCATTAAGAAAAATTCCACAATTACTGGCTTCATACAAAGTGCAAAACCTAGTTTACAAACCTCAACCTTTACAAAGCAGTTGGTTAAAATCAACTGAACTGTATTATTAATTAGCATGAAATGCACATTCAACTTAAAGCCACCTAAAAAATTAACAGCCTAGGAAATGTTTAAAAAAGGATATACTTCAGTTTTGGGTTACGTGAACATAAGATCCAAAATGATAAGAAAATATGTCAGTACCTCTAATAGACCTTTTCAATTTAGTTTTGCTATTGTACTTAAGGGTGGATCAAAGCATTTCAAACATTTGAAATAAAAATATATTTTTGAAAAAGTTTTTTGAAAAATTATGTCAAATATTTGTGTAATACAAAAATACCCACTCATTAAGGGTTACTATAAATCTGTATGCTATTTACAACATGATAGAGGACAAGGTTAAAATTTTCTAAACATAGTAAGTGAATGCTTATCTGGATCCTTGTTTGTTTTAACCCTTGATTCTTATTCAAAATGGCATTCTTAGATCCCACACAATCAAATCCTAGATTATCCTCATTGGTAATGATTGCTTTACTCTCTTTGACAAAATATTTATTTTACCCTTGGGGTAATACAGTATTAGACTTGACTGTTTCTGTTTCCAGGAAATGGCATGTGATTTGACATGTGACCCCAATAAGTAAACCAGAGATTCTTACACATGAATTACATTATTGATAAGAACTCGTATGTTCATAATCTAAACTTTTTCATGATACACAATAACCAAGATCATGGATTCTGATAACTGACTCCTAGATGAATATAGCAGCTATATAAGCCAGTTATAACAATGCATGCATGTTCAGCTATCTTTTAATTAGACCAGAGATTACAGAAATAGGGATAAACCTGTTCATTCTGTTTATGCATAGAGACATAGCTTTAATAAAGATTTGTTATTAAATTATGAGACAGAAAATCAAAGATATATATTGATAAAGATATTAAAACAAAAGCAACAATTTCTTACAGAATACTAAATTAAGCATTCTCCATATCTATCCTGCCCAGTCTTTCATCTCTACTACAGAAGTATGGTCTTTATGGAAATGAATCTCAGTTTCAGGTATTTTCCATTGCAGAATTAGGTTAGACTGTGCATTCTTTTTGAAGATTATCAAGGGCAGATATGAACCATGTGCCTCTTTGATTTTTAGCAAGATACAGTATAACCACTAGCAGGAATTTGTCTTAATCTTAAAGACTTAAACACTGAAGAACTGTGGTATATTTGCTTTTTTTGGAATGGGAGCTACACCTGGCTGTGGTTCCATCCATGCAAAAGGTGAGCAGAAAATCAAGTTCAATTATTAAGATTGCTCTTCAAGTATTTTATTATTTTCCCCTTTGTCACAATTGAGATTTAATTCATCAGCCACTTTTTCAGCGCCTTTAAAGGCCACATCCCAAATTAAGGCTTTATGTAACCATTAGCACTTGTGAAGATGGGAGCCATGACCCATCTATCCTTGAGGAAAACTCCTCATATTTCTACTTAGCTCTGCAGTTAATGATAACATTTAGTTTACTTAAGATAGCTAGTACTTAGGTTCCAGGAGAATATCTTCCTTAACCCATGATTTAGCAAGAAATCTAATGAATTCAATTATGTTGAATTTGGGTATAAACTAAGACCGCAAATTTTTAATTTGATAGACTAAGATTGGATTCCCTTGCTCCAAAAGGAAACAGAAAGGTTGGAAACATAAGACAAGATTGATTAGGTCAAGGGAAAATTACTTTCAGCTTGAAAGAGTGAAATGTATGCAGTATAGAAATGTAACTATTCCATTTCAACCGTTTAAGTAAATAGGACACATACATTTGTGTCCTACTTACTTAAATGGTTGAAATGGAATAGTTTCAGTTGCAAAAGATCTGAGAAGCTATAGGAAGGGGTGTATTGTTTCTGCAGGTAGTATCCAGTCTATTTTTGTTGTCTAATCTGCTTCATACAGGTTTGAACATACCATGCATTTTGTAAAATGTCATTTAAGAAAGAATTCCAACAGTACATACAGATGGCTTTTTAAAACACTATTTTTGAATTGTTCATTTTCCTTGTATTATGGATTCTTCTTTGAAAACCATATGCTTGATCAATATGTGCCTATTTCTTAGCAAATAGAGAACAGCAAAATAATGGACCTTGATGGATCAAACCTAAACCGATGCAAACAACTGCAGACCCAAATTGCAGGTTAGAAATAGAATAGCTCAAGTTCCAAAATAAGTTTTTCACTCTGCTGCAATTTCCTTGTTTCAGAAAATTAATGCTGCAATAAGATAGGCTTGTAATCAAATAAGTCACAGAGAAAGATATATAGATGCAACCTAGATATAATATCCATATGATTGGCACATGCCAAGATCAGAGGGTTTAGAAGGAGTATTTTTATATAACTGCATGGGAACATTAGGCATTTAAAAAGAGATTAGTGTTCAAAGTACTTCCCACACCTTTCCAGTAATCTTTATACCTTTTTTCTAAGGCAGGTCGGTACAATGATTTTGAAACTTCTGGAGGTTGAGGTTTAGTGTTATTTTACACCATCTATTGAGTTTATGGGTAGGCAGAAATTTGTATAATGACTTCCTGCTTCATAACATATTCTCTTAGCTTCTACTATACCTCTGTGAAATCTTTGTAGCCATCTATCTTTTTGTACCTGAGATAAGTATATTTTTCCTTCAAAAGTAAAAAGAACCTGCACTTCAGTACCTCTATCCAACTCCCAGCAATCTTACCATTAACCATACTGTTTTGGGCTGCTAGCAAGTCTAGCACAGCATTGTTGTATTGTTGAAAGGAGTGTGAAAATGACTTTGGAAAAAGATACTCAACAGCAATTTTTGTAAAATACAGTTTAGCCCCGGAAGGAGAAGGGGGAAATCTCAAGATTGCCCCACTTCTTGAGTTTCTTCATATTGGAAGGGCTGGTGGGGGTGACAACTCTCTGACAGACTTTCAACATTCAGTTATTCCACTTTGCAACAATGAAGGAGAGTTCTAATCCTTGTGGAGTCTACCTCGAAGGACTGACATAATATATGCTGCATATATTTGCTCTAGGTTAGAGAAATACTGGAAATTTTATTGTAAAAAATACTCCTTAAAAAAAAAATGGTGGCCACTGTCTTTAACTTTGTTGGATCATTTTGGGAGGCCAAGTGACCTCCATAAGAATCAGACTAAAACTTCAAGCATCTGCAGGCAACACATTTTAGGACAATCCCATAACTGTGAGAACAAAAAAAGTGGATATCACTAGGCAAAAGATGTTGCTGTGTATATTTGAGATATTTTTAAACATTTCTATACTGCATATCATTAAAAGAATCTAAAAATGCCTTACAATTAAAAATTATGGCTTCTTAACCATTTTTCCTTTAGTTGTTGTTCTGAACATTTAACAGTTTACTTTCCCATCATTTATATGGAAAATACAGAAAACATGTAGTGTGTACTTTAAAGTAAGTTTAAGTGTTTAATAAATTAAAATAAACATTGTAATATATTCAAAAATATCTAGGACCCCCCCTCCAATAAAACCTAGAAGATAATATACATGCTCTGGCTTCACTGGTTTTGCATTATTGTTTGGCCAACTAAGGCCCTTACTAATTTTCTAAAAACTAGACGCAGTCCCATAGCCATCAAAAGGTTGTCCACCTTAATAACAAAGGAAAACTTAATTCTGAGTAACCAGCCTATGTTCTTACCAGCACAGCTCAGAGTTTACTTACAACAACGAAAAGCAGTAAAATGAAGATACTCACTACAGGTAGTCCTTGATTTACAACAGTTCACTCAGTAACCGTTTGAAGTTACAACAGAACTGAAAAAAGTAACTTATGACCATTTTTCACACTTATGACCACTGCAGCATCCCCGTGATCACATGGTTTACATTCGGTTGTTTGACAACTCACTCACATTTACGACGACTGCAGTGTCCCAGAATCATATGATTGCCTTTTGCAGCCTTCTGACAAGCAAAGTTAATGGGGAAACCAGATTCACTTAACAACCATGTAACTAATTTAACTGCAGTGATTCACTTAACAAACGTGACAAAGTCGTAGAATGGGGCAAAACTCACTTAACAAATTTCTCATTGAGCAACATAAATTTTGGTCTCAATTGCAGTCATAAGTTGAGGACCACCTGCATTTTATAAGCAGAACAAAGGTGGTTTCTACAACATGAAAGGTAGACTGGTCTTCCTATTTTAATTCTAGAGACTGTTCAGCCTTTGTTAAAAATATAAATAAAGCATGTGAGGAAATTTTCTTCCAAAGCCGTGTGATCCCCAAAAGGCCTGCCTTAACCATCAGTCTTTCCATTCTCTGCTTAGAAAGCAGAAACAATCCAGTCATTGAACCCACATCAAAATGTAGAGAAGGAAATGTTTTGATTGAAGTATTAACCTATTCTCCAAAGAACCTGAAGGCAGGACAAGAAGCAATAGATGGAAATTATTCTAGGAGAGATCACCCTAGAACTAAGGAGACATTTCCTGACAGTTAGAACAATTAATCAGTGGAACTATTTGCCTTCAGAAGTTGTGGGTGCTCCAAGATTGGAGGTTTTTAAGAAGAGATTGGACAACCATTTGTCTAAAATGATATAAGGTTTCCTACTTGAGCAGAGAGTTGGACTAGAAGCCCTCCAAAGTCCCTTCCAACTTCAGTTATTCTGTTAATTCCAAACATATTTCCAAACAGATGTGATCCCCAGTTCTGTATCTACAACCTTAACATATATAGTATACAGATAATGTGTCTTCTACATTATTCTGTATGAGATACCTGTCAGATCTGACTTTGAGTTGTGGGGCAAAGTATTCCAACAAAAGAATCTTGATCTCCTCAGAATGAAAATTTATCACACACAAGAAATATTTTATACAACCTTTTATATAACCATTTTATATAATATTTTTTGTATAACCTTTACTTATGTATGTATGTACATAACTTACAGGTTTCTTAAACTGAAACTGACCCAGTTGCTTTTGTACTTTATTTACATAAGTAAGGTGAACATTATATTCTAGATATCATTTTAGCCGTACAGAATTCTGTGCAAATCTGAAAACCTATCTCCAGACCTAAATCGACAGCATGCATATGCATTGCATATACAGAGAATCCTGAGGGGTGTTATATATCAAACAGGAAGAATAAATTAGGAAATATCAAGCTGGTTCAGAGAAAGCCCCTTGTTTTTCCACATAACATATCAGCCAGTAACCTACTTCAAACATGCAAAGTGGGTGGCAGGAGAGCTAGGAATACAAGGGCCCTGGGGAAGCCAGCAGCTTTTATTCTTTTTTATATCCAATCACAATTGTTTCCTCCTCCTCCTTCCCTCCCTCCACCTCCTCTTCCTCTGTCGTATCTCAAAACACACAACACTTTGTTTTGCAAATGGTTCCAATGAGCATCATATTCATATGAGCAGGGACAGAAAATCAGGATATTTAAAACACAGAGAGAGAGAGAAAAGGGGGGGGGGAGGCAGGGGGGAGGGAAGGAGAGATAGAGAAACAGGATTCTAAGCAAAACAGAGCCTTGGACACAGGAGATGAATGAGAAAGAGCCTTCAGAACAATGTAGACAATGCTAAAAAGCACATCTTCTGCCCTTTTAATTAGTGGGAGGTCAGTGGGAATGTCAAGCTTTGCCATCAAGTTCCTCTTTTCAGAGGAGGAAATTAGACTTTTAAATGAAGGTGCTTTACCTCTTTTTTTCAATAGGATTCATACAGGAAAAAAGAATTGCTTACCATCCCTTAGCACTTAGTATAGCACCAAAATTTACCATTGCCAAAGGAATGTCCCCAGTCTTCTAAAACTGCATAACTATAGAAGTCTAGACAGGGAATGATACCAGTTATTTCTAAGAGAAGACCAAATGATCATCTTGTGAAATAGGATACAGCAAAAATTTTGCCCTTCAATCAAGGTTCATGGTGGCAGTAACCAACTATTCTCTGCTTTGCTCTTCATTCAAGCATGGCTTGATGAGGATGGGCATCAATGAAAGCCACAAAGTCTGATCTCCATTCTCCCATCTAACCACAAGGTCACTGAGGGTACTTACTTTTATTCCCATATGCTTTCTTTTTGTCAGATGGTTAAAAGGAGAAGCAAACCAAAATTAACAGATATATTTATTCAAGCTTTATAAAATACAGCTTTATAAAATTTTATATATATAAAATATATAGAAATACATCATATACATCAAATATATAGAAAACATACTTTGCAGGGATCAAGGAATATTTGTGTTTCTTTAAATTACAAAAGACTGTATTCTGTGACTATGACTATAAAACAAATACAAATCCAGGCTGTATCAATAACACTTTTGTCGCTCTCAAAACAGGAAACATTTTACAGACCAGAAATAACAGACAAACACAAATGGCTAACTTATTATGCGATTGCAGAATTTTGTGAAGAGGGATATAAGATAAAATCTAGAGAAGAATTGATGGCAGAGAGACACAGTTGCCAATGGTCTTATTTACAGTTATTGAAAAGACTTAAAGTAGACAAAAAATGTGGTTTTGAACATTCAAGATTAAGTTTGAAATGGAATTACATACAAATGATGAACATGTAATTGCTAAAATATCTAAAATTTTATTGAAAAATGAAACAGAAGTTGAACATATTAAAAAATGCAAAGGTCATCCGGTAGTCTACTTTTGACTATAATTGGGATTGGAATTTTTATCACTATACAATATAGTTATTATGTAGCTCATTACATGATTGGACTTGATTTTACAACCATTTTTACCATGGTTAATAAGTGAATCATATGAGTGATACACTCAACTGTTAAGTGACACACACAATTGTTAAGAAATTCAGCTTCCTCAATTAACTGTTTGTCAAAAGCTGACTGGGAAAGTCGCAAATCATGATTACATGACCATAACACATTACAACTATCATAAATGTGAGGCAGTTGTCATGTACCCAAATTGCAATCATACGACCATAGTGTGACAGTTGTAACTCAAGGATAGGTCACAGGTCTTTTTTTTCTAAGGCCACTGTAACATTGAACTGTTGTTAAATGAATAGTGGTAAATCAACAACTACCAGTATGCTAAAGGGAGCTAAAATTTTTGGTTTTAATGTACATATGGAACAACTCAAAAATATGTGGTTGAAAGGGTTGAAATTTACATTATGTTGAAATCTTAAAGATATTTTTTATAAAATGATGTGCTATTGATTATATGTCAGCAAGGAAAAGTGTCTAGAATATACAATATAGTTGCACTCCAAATTCATGTTGGAAATGTGAACAAGGGAGATTTTATGTTTGGTGGAAATGTAAAAAAAGCTAGAAAATATTTAAGTCAAATATATATACCTGATTTAGAGGATTTTAAAGATTAATGTATAGTTGAGACCAAAGGTCAATCTTTTGGGATTGATGGACATAGTCATGGAACATAGTCATTGTTTTTTTATATGATAACTACAATGAGATTATTGTATGCACAAAAAAAGAAACCTTCGGCAATACAATGGAAGTGAAGATTATGGAGCTTGCTGAGATGGCCAAGTGATTTCTTTGATTAGAAAAAAAATATCTACTTTTATTGCTGATGGAAACCCCTTATGGACTTTTTGTGGAAAATAGAAAAAAACAGATTTATGGGGATTTATGATTAGACAGGATAGATTATAGAAATGAGACATGTAACTTTAGAGAAAGATAAATTTACAATTATACTTATAACCGCTGTAGGAAAAAAAATCATAAAACACTTCTTTTAATTTTTTTTCCCTTTTCTTGCACTTTTAGCTTTCTCTTTGATTTTTTTTTCTTACTTTATATTAGCTTGTTTTTGGTTTTTAACTATTTAAAGCCTTTTATTAAAAAGTCTCTGTGACAACTCCCCACTGCATGCTTTCTACCCACACTCGTAGTGTGGTCTGCTTGTTTCTGAAACTCCACGTGCTTGATCCTCATCTACAGCTTCCCTTCACAGTATGTGTTTCACCCTGTCTATTTCCATGATGATCCAGAATAAAGCACATGGAGAGATTTTGCAGTCCCATAGATCTTGCTACAAAAGTTGTCTGGGGAGAAGTGAGAATAAAAATAATTCAACTTTGTAAACATACAAAGCATTCCTTTCTTAAGCAAATGTAAGAATTCCCAAGATAACTCCATGTTACATTTCTTTAGGTCAGACCTTTACTCCTGGGCAACATCCAGGAGGTAATTGGATAATTAGACTTTAACCTCCAAAATTTCTGTGAAATAGTCCTTCCTTCTATTTTATACAGCTAATTTTCTCACTGCTAATTTCCATGAAAACAGAAGCCCCAGCTCAAAAAATGCAGAGGCTGTTCAAACCAGTCAGAAAATCAACGAGAGAGATGAGGAGGAGCAAAACGGCTATTACAAATCATTAAAGAGCATTTGGGAAGCATGGCCAAGATAGAGGGAAATGGAAATGGCTGCATAAAATCGGGAACTATGAACTATGGAAATAGGAGAAAATTCAGGCTGCAGAAAGCCATGGGATTAGAAGACCTCAGCAGGCCTTGCTAGTTTCAGGGAAGAAAAAAAGGAGGGAGGGAGCTGCTGTGGAGAAGAAGGCCTGCAGCCTCACATCACATTTAAAGTGATAGGCAGAGCAGAAAATGGAGCTGGAAAAACAGACAGCAACATGTTTTACAGGCCACCCAGAGACAGCTTGCCTGTGCAAAATTATAACTGTGACCTTATAAGCATTTTTACCCACAAAAAGAAAGATGAAGACAGAAGGCGGCTGGGAAAGAGGGGAAGAAAGGACAACTGTATAAATCATGTTTAAGCCATAATACCCTTTATGCTCAATGATTTTTAAACGACACTTTAGGACAGCTCCTGATGAAAGAAGGCTTCAGAGCGACACTCTTAACCATTTTGTTTTCTCTCACATGCTGGTTCCTGCATGCGGTTTGGGTGGAGCTGTTGTAACTCTGCCTTTTTCAACACAAAAAAAGCATTGGGCCTCTTTGGGGCCAGGTAACGAATTCTGTCAGAACGTACTCTGGCACAAAGGCCATCTTCTGTGACACTCCCCCACAACCACCACTGGCAATGCAGCCAAATGGGAGAAGCATTTGATGAGAGCATGAAAAGCCAATTTGCAGAACATAAACTAACTGCTGCTTGCCTCCACAGGCAAAGCAAACCAGACTGGGCCATACTGAGAGTACAGGCAATCTCTCCTTTGTTTATTTGTTATGTTATCATTAGAATTCAATCCTGAAGATGCTCCAAGTATTCTTCCCTTATAAAAATCTATTTGCTTTGGACAAATTATGTTCATTTTAAATGAACATGAATTGCACCACTTTTTCATTTATTGCAGATATGGGTTACATCAGATGCAATTCAGGATGTTTCAAAGTCAGAAGTCTTTCATAGTTGGTAGGCAGAAATATATATGCAGAATAAGAGATAAAGGTATTCTTTTCTAGCTTTTGTTTGTTTTTAAGATTTTTTTTTCAAAAGTTGTGCTATGGCAAGATGGTAGACATAGAAATCAAATCAATAAGGAAATAATAAATGTATAAATGCTATGAGCTGGTTTATTATAGGTCTCAAAACCTGCCTTTTAAGTTAAAAACCTCGTGAAACCTATTTTTGTTTAGCGACAAAAATAGTACAATACAAGATAACAAGCATAAAAGGACTCAAAATGAGTGTTCAAGTTTCTTTCCCCTTTGTTGAGGTTTCTGAAAATTTTATTTTTTATTATGAGAGCAAACCAAGCTATCTGCAAATATTTAGCTTTTCTGCAAATTCACAACTTCTGGAACCTTGTAGAACTTAAGAAAATATAAAACAATGCAATTTGCTTTTGTACTCTGGTAATAAAAAATACCAAATTTGATGCTCATGAAAACACGAGAAATGACTCTTTTTGCTCATTCCAAGCAAGCTAATTCACTGCAATTTTTTACTAAGAGTTTTTAAATTAATCACACATTTCTTTTTAATGTGTGATTAATTTAAAAACTCTTAGTAAAAAATTGCAGTGAATTAGTTTGCTTGGAATGAGCAAAAATAGTTATCACTAATTTTAATGCGCCAAGGTCACTAATATAGGGAAAAACTAATCCATGGGAACTAGAAATTAGTTCATACTTGATATGACAATCTTGTTGCACCCACTTAATATATTTAGCTTTAATAAATATGAAAGGAATATTTGGTTTCCCAGGTGTATAGTTTAGATAGACTTATGTAGGAGATACAATTAGTTTTTATCCAATACATTTTTAAAATACTAGCTTTCTTTTTCAATTTGATATGTTCTCAGAGCACTCCTGAATGCAGCAATACCATGAAACTCCTCTGAATCAAACCATAATAAATATTGTTTCTTAGAACCAAATGGCCTAATTTTAATAATGGCTGAAATCTTACATCTCTTACCTTATCTACCCCAGGACTGGAAAAATTTCTATAATAAAAACTACCTATGGTTGATAAAAATTGTACAAGCATGCCCATTGTAGAAACAAACCCAACATCTTTAATTCATTCCAACAAACCCCCTATTCAATTGTAACAGACAGGCTTTAATTTTATTATTGTAGACTTTTTTCAAAACTTTTCACATTATTCTTAGAATGTCTGCATTTCACTTCATAACATGTCCATATTCCTGTTTAAATCATTTCCTTTACTTCTACTACAATGAAAAAATAGTTTTTTAAGCCTACTGCATAGGAATTAAAACTGTGCAATCTATGTTAATGTACAAAAGAGAAAGAGATGCCCATGACTGCATATAAGGACAGCATCTAAAAATTGTTAGAAAAGGAAGTTAGACAATGGCTGAGATGAAGAATATTCCAGAATATTAGTCAAGGAGATACATGAAGGATACCATGGGAAGACTCATATTCTTCAGTGAAGAACACTGGAAAGAAACTTATTCAGAGACAGGAAGAAATGTAGATTACATTACTGATGATATTGATTGAATATGCTACCAACAATATGGATGGTACACATATAAAATCTCCCAAAATAGCAAGTCGCTGTTTCATTTCACTTATAGTTTAAAATTTAGCATTATAGGAGAAAAAAATGAAGTGATATGCACTCATCAAAAGGACAAAATGTACGTGCTGCATTTACGCATACTTGACTCAATCGATATAAACAAAACAGTATAAAAAGACAAATGGATGACCACTTATCTTTCCAGCAGGAGTTTACTGAGCAGCTCACATCCTTCAAAAACTTACATTCAACTAAACGATAAAGTTAACTTCAGTTGAAGACATCCTCAGAAATTTGAATGAGAAATGGTTCAGGTAGGCTAGATAGAGTTATGTATGTTTAAAAAGACTAATGATAAATCACATTAGCTTTTAAAATATTCTCCTATGAAAAGTGCTAAATTGACCAGGGCTAAGAGAAGCAAAAATATTTTCCCAACAATAAACTCAACATGTAGTGGTTTTGTTCATTACTATACACTGAAGTCAAAACTAAGAATTGCCCAGCCCAAACAAGGACACAGAGTTCAGTTGATTTCCAGACAATGTCTGCTTATTCAGGGAAATACTACCAGACAATCTGAGATGACTTTTTACTAATTCACTTCATATGCAGCCTGACTATCACCAGTAAGGTCCAAAATAAATATAGTTTACTACATTATAAGATGGAAGGCAATGAAGGACACTTCTAGAAAAAGTTGGGTATGCACATAACTAAAAATTCCAGAATACTGATTCATTATCAAAAAAACAAATTCTGAATTGAACTGTTAGTGAGATTTACCAATCTCAGTTCATCAGCCATTTGCCTCTCCTAGATTTGAGGAAAAATAATATTTCTGTTCAAACTCACTCTTTCTACTAAGAATACATACCCTCATCCCAACCACAAGATTAGTTCTCCAACTGGAAAATAATAAGAAAGCAATTTTATTAATGACTTATTCACTCCCCCATTTTAGCAGCTAAATGGTGAGTCATTTTGGCAACACTGGAATATACACAAGTTGTCTGTTTTACAGCCACTGCTGTTCATTTATTGTTAAATATTTATCCTACACAATGATGCTTGAAAGGATTCTGTGGACCTGTTTGTACAGATTTTGAAGCAACTGGATCAGATCAAAAAAAGAAGACGGGGCCCAGCCAGCCTGTCTCTACATGCAGGTGTTGTCACAGAGATGTTCCTCAGCCTGACTTTTGCCACATACTCAAGATCACACCCTTAAACTCAGTATTAATCCAGAGTAAACACCACTCCTTGGTTTCAGCCTCATGATCACCAGTACAGATTACAACTTCATTTCATAGATAAACATGCATGAAGGGAAATGATGACACAGAGGAAAAGTCTATCTTAGCCATTTTTAATGTTGCCAAAAGCTAAACTACTTTAGGTGATCTTATGACTATAGTCAAATAAATATTCATCGCCTCTGTGATATTTTAATATTTTGTCCATGTGTAGAAACCCGCCCCTCCAAAGACCCCTGAAATTTCAGCCTATCAGAAACTACCGAGATGTCAAGTACATAGAATACCAGATTGACTATCCCACCTTTACTGTATTGTCAAGGTAAAAAATATTAATTTGAAGCTGTTGATGGTCTTCCAGTTACATTCCCTTGCTCCACCACTAAATGATGGCTTCTGTGGGGAATAGCTTTTGTTGCTTTTGGATGAATGTGAAGATCTCATCTCATATCTAGTTTCATAGCATGGAGTCAGTGTAGGAAAGAGGGTTGAGTTCATATGGTACAGTATTCCTTTCTAGGAAGTTGGCCAGAAAGGAGGAAGGGAAGAAAAATGGTGATATGACAACAAGTCTTACAAAATAAGAGGTCTGCAAAGTAATAAAGTCTTTGCTCCCAACTGCCAGAAACAAAGTTGCTTAAAACCAGATTTCACTACTGAACTTTCAACCTTTAGGTCCATTGGCATCTTTGTGCATCCCATTTCTGAATAAGAGCAAAAAAGACAGTTGGGTCTGAAGAAATGGTTCCTAGAATGAACCAAAGAATATTGTAATGGGCATTTTAGAATCTAGCCTATATTGAATTTTATATCCGCTAATAAGCCAATGCCTATCTTTAATAGTATAAAATAATCCACAGCTTTAGATTTCCTGCTATTCTGAAATTTTCAGAGTGAAGACATTTAAATAACTGTTTTTTTTACAGGAATATACCTTATTGTTTGAGTAACTAGTTACACTGAAAAACATCTCCCCACCACACACATTCCCACTGCTTTATCCCTTCCTTCCCCTCCCCCAACATCCTGTGCAATAGAAGCCTGTTTCCCTTGATGGATTTCTAAGGACATCTGAAAAGATAATGTCAGCTTTTGTTTACTTCATTTTCACATTTAAGATTTGAGAACAGTACCAGCATAATTATTTAAAACAACCTGCAGTAAATCTTGTTAGCAGTAATGGAAGAGTGTATTCTTGTCGGCCTTACAAACAACAAAAAAAGCGAAAGGCAAAAACAAAAAAAACCTTAAACAACCACTTATTTATTTATAAAAAGGTGGAATGGATAATTTTATTCTTGCAAAAATTTATGTTTGAGCAAAAGGGGTCGCATTTCTTATTGAAGATAAAACTGTTCTTCGAAGAATTAAGGAGCAAAGCTATTAAAACCATAGTGATCCTGCCGAGCAATAAAAAAAACAATAAGAAAAAAGTTCTTGCTGCATTTTTAATTACTATTTGTCATTTGGTGTCAATGGTTCCTCTTTGGTCTCAGATCAAAACAGGGACTAAGTAAACCATAGCTGGTTGTAAACAAAGAACTGGGGATGACTTGACAGCTAAGAAACTGGCCTTTACCTGAAGTAGAGTATTAATTCCTTGATGCTCTTTGATACAGCACCCAGTACTGACCTGGCCAAAAATATTTCACTGCCAGGGCAAAAGAAACTTAGTAATTTAAGAAAAAAATTTATTTTGTTTTTATTTTAAAAAAACATCCAAAGTAATAATCTCTTCTATTCCATAATCAGTTTAAACTGATTATGTGACAATATCCACCACCTCAAATGAAAGCATTACACTATCTGGACAGGTAGCAGGATAGGTTCTAGGCTGCCCATAATAATGCACCCCAGAAGAAGGGAAAGGTAGGGGCTGCTTCAGGACCCCTCCCATCCACCATCTGAAAAAACCGCTTGACTAATAATGAGGTCAGTCCTGTCAAATACACTAGTTGTATTTTGCAGTCAAGAAGAAAGCTGTATTTAAGTGTGAAGCAATGTTCCTACTTACCCTGATCTCATTGCGTCGGATCTCCACGTCACATACTGAGTGCCCTTGGTGTGCACCACTGTAGTAGCAACAGAACTGGCAAACAGCAACCTGTTCAGCTTCGCAATGATACAGTCGGTAAGCATTGTGCTGGGGGCAACTCCAAGCCCTGACGTCATCCGCCTCCACCAGGAGGTGTCCACGTGCTGTAGAGGGCTGTTGCAGGTGTGTCTGAACGTGGGATTGGCAGCATGGAGCTTCACACCTTAGACAGATCTTCTGTGCAGGCAATGGTGGCCCACGGCGGCAGAAGACACAGTGTAAGACAGATGGAGTCTTTTCCAAATTAAGAGAGTTGAATTTCTCCACAATGTTGGTCAATTTTAAGTTCTTTTCAAGGTTGGGCTTCTGGTTGTAGGCCTGATTACACTCAGGGCAACGCACTAGCCCCGACTCTTTGGCCCAAGCCTCTCCTATGCATCCCCTACAAAAATTGTGCTTACAAGGAAGTTGGACAGGTTCCACAAAGACATGCAGACAAATAGGACATATAAGCTCCTCTTCAAAACAGTTCTTCCAGTTTTCAGCCATGTCTCACCCAGATCAGAACTTTCCTTTTAATCTCTTTAAACAGTCAGTTTTTGGTCTACTAAAGCAGATGATGACGAGTTTCCACTTTTGCAACAGAAAGGCCACTAAGTTGCTAATGAACCAAAAAATTAAGAATGCAATTAATATAGATCTCCTAAAATTTAAAGTAATATATTCCCAACAAGCCCACTTTTATTAAATATAACTAACAATCAGTATTAAAATTGCAGAATAGTTCTAAAGTTTGAAGTCAAACTTTCTTAATTCTTACAAGGTTTTTACTTCTGATTTTGAAAAGCAAAAGTAAAACTTACCGAGAATTGAAAAAACTCCATACAAAAGGAAGTCCAAATGCCATATAAATCTCCTATATTAAATACTCCTAATTACCACTTTTTGACCATTCAATATCTGAAAGGAATTTGTATCCCTTGTGACTAAATTCAAGCGTCCCTTTTCAATTATTTTTCCTCAGTAAGAAATTAGTATTTGAGTCTTTAATTGAATCATTAAAAAGCTGGAGATAAATCCATATGCAAAGGGCAGGAGGAGGAGCTAGTTTTCTAATGCAGCTGAATGGTGCAAAAGGATTTTTTTTCCCTTGGCTTTGGGACAGTGCAATCGCAGAAGGAAGACGGTCAATCACTCAGATGAAATTCCAGCCCAGAGCCAAAAGGACCCTCCCATTCTTTGCTCTTTTTACAAATAGGAATGAGAAGAAGAAAAATACTTTTAAAATGTCTACTCTGAAGAACAGTAATAATCAAATTCAATGGAAAAACAACCTATTCTAATATTGTGTGGAATTCTGTTTTCAAGATTTGCCTTGTTTTCAATCTTTCGTAAGACTAAGGTGAAAACAACACTCCCAACTCCAAAATCCTCAGCCTTTTGAAGAGTGATGGTTTGCTCTCGGTGGAAGGAAAACAAGTCTGCCTTGATCAAACTGAAAAGGAATTTCTCAAGTGCTAATGAAAAGCCCAGACCCCGCCTCTTCCCCTTTGCTTCTCTGTTTTTCCTTCTGACATGAAAGCTATTTCTCCTTTTGGAACCAGCCTGCAAGGGGGTGGGAGAAGAGGAAGACAGACGAGCTGGAAGGGAACTGCTGAAATGTACAATTCCAAGAGGACCTACTCAGTCCTCAGCCATTTTGAGTTGATTTTAATTTTAATTTGTGGGATTTAGGGGAGAGAAACAGAAACAAACGTGCAAAAGACAAGGGAGGGGAGCTGGTGAATGGCACCACCCTGCAAAGTGTGTCCTGATGGGGGAAAGAGAGAGAAAGGCATACAGGGAGGAGAAGGGGAGAAGCGGAGTCTTCTAAATTGGGTTTATATAGCTGCAGCTGCCGTGTCTTTTAGTTTTTATTATCAGATCAAAGAAACCCCTACATACTCCTTGCAATCATCTCCAGCCATCTTGGGTCCCTTCAGTCCCTCTTTGAAGTAAAAATGTATTTTTAAAAAAATATCTGTCTCCACCTCTCTTCTTCGGCTCCCACCCTCCGTCACAACAGAATGAGCTCGCAGACGAATGGATCGGACCCGTGTCACATAAAAAAAAAGAGAGAGAGAGAGAGAGAGAGAGAGAGAACAGGAAACCCAGCCACGATTTCAGCCCTAACAAGAAAAATTAAACCGGGGGAGGGGGGAAGAGGGTACGATCACCACACGATCGCACACAACAAGGACAAGAAAGAATATGGGAATTCCAGAAGAGAAAAACAGGGTGATAAATTAAAAAGCAGGTCCATTTATGGATTAGGATCCAGTACAGAAAGCCTACATGGATTTTCAAAACCCTTTTCCGCATTCAAGGCAGAGAAGTGGGGAATCGAAGCTAATTAAGAAGCTCTGCCTGCTTCGCAAAGATACACCCACACCCCCCAATTAAGCCCTAACCACCTTCTCCCCCCTTCCCCTGGAAGATTTGCAGTGTGAAGCAGGTCCGAAGTAGGGAGCGGATGGCCCAATAAAAATCAAAGGGAACGAAGTACGCTGAGCAGATCGAAAGGGTCGCTATCAAGGTGAAAGGGAGCAGGCGTCGGAAGCGGGCAGAGATGCTGCTGCCTCTTCCCCTCCGCTTGAAGGGTCGAGGGGAACGAAAGGAAGAACCGGAGGATGAAGGAACTCAAGGGCGGAAAGATGACTAAAGATCAAGGGCGCATCGCAGGATTTCCCTCCCCCCCCCCCCCCGGCTCGAATTTAAAGGAACAGGAGCTCAATCCGAACCCAGTTTCCCGGTTACCCGGCGGCGGGGCCCCTTTAACGCGCGATTGTCAATCGGTCGATCGATCAATCGACTCCGATGAATAACAAGCGTGGAGCCTCCAGAAGCGCAAGGA